>APFE030115073.1:37840-131817 GCA_000404065.3 Pinus taeda | reverse complement strand
AGGTTATGTATTATGCATGCATTCCGCAAATAGTGTATAATCAGGATAATCTCTATGAATAAGTGTTATATTATTCAAATTTCTACATGGTTAACTGAATTGATGACTCTTCTCTGGACACGCATAAAAGAAAAAGACTATCTTATAGATTCTGTAAGTAGTGGCTATATATTCAAATTGCTTTCAGTTGAATTTTAGTAAATGAAAGTAGACACACAGATGGACAGCAATCTGGATTTCTCTGTTGTTATATTCTTTTTATTAGAGTGCGAGTGGTCTTCAACTGAACCCCTCTATCATTTAGTCCTCTTACATTTATAGTTTTCTATTCCAGTTAATAAAATCGTACAGTTGTGTTTTTCAATTAAAATTTTACACTTATTTAGTTGTTGGTCATTTGTCCACATTAGGACAGGATTTTCTTTCCAGATACATTGTCGTTTTCCTTTAAAACTGACAGAATAATCTTGAACTATTAATAACAGACAAACGCCTATTCCTAACTGTTTCAACTACCTTTAACTAGGTGAAAGAAAATAAAAGTAAAAACCCTACCTACTTTCCTGTCATTCAACATAAATACTATTAAAAGTAAATTCAACTTTCCTGTGACCTGGCAGAGACTTCACCCGGTCATGGTGAGCTAGATGCTCCTGCATCAGGCTCTCGGGGCAAAAAGAAATCATGGCTCCAGCCCATGAGCTTCTCGACTGAAGTACATGTCTGTTCGATCTGCTTGGCATCAAGCCACGAACTGTCCTCAATAGGATAGTTCTTCCACTTAACCAGGTACTGCAAATATTCCTTCCATCGAGTTTGTTTAGCTACCTGAGTGTCGAGAATACTCTCGATCTCGGGAGGTTGAACGTAAGGCATCTGTCTCTTCCAAGCTTCTCCTTCGTCCTGGGTGTTCCGTGTGGGTTGCATGGTTCCATCTTCTTCCTTCTCCTCTGAGTCAGCCGTGTAGGGAAATAGGTCTGCTACAAAAATAGGTGAAATGCCTATTCCTGGTGGCAATTGAATCTTATAGGCATTTGCTAAAAACTTCCGAAGGATTTTGCAGGGTCCTATCTTCTTGTACTTTAATTTATTGTACGTACCTTTAGGTAAACGTTCCTTGCGTAAATGTGCAAGGACTTCGTCTCCTACATTGAATTGTACCTCCCTTCTCTGCAAATCTGCTTACTGTTTATACTTTAAGCTGTTGTCCTGCAATTTAAGTTTCACCTGTTCATGAAATCCCTCATCGCGTTAACAAAATCTTCTCCATTTGCGCTTCACCTTTCTTGCAATCCAAGATCCCGCAGTTCATGCACTCCACGAGGATGCATGTCATACAGGATTTGGAAAGGGCTCAAGCCTGTGCTACGACTAGGTGAATCGTTGTAAGCGAATTCTGCCTATGCCAGCACTCGATCCCACATCCACGAATTCTCTCCCACTAGACTTCGTAGCAAATTCCCTAAACTTATGTTTACAACTTCTGTCTATCTGTCCGTCTGCGGATGATAAGCAGAACTATAACTCAACTGAGTATCCATCTTTTTCCACAAGGTACGCCAAAAATGTCCCGTAAAATTCACGTCCCTATCTGACAGGATGGATTTGGGTAATTCGTGTAACCTAACAATCTCATTAAAAAACAAGTGGGCCACGTGGGTGGCATCACTAGTTTTCCTGCAAGGAATAAAATGTGCCATTTTTTAGAATCTGTCCACTACTACCATTACCGAATCGTATCCTCATTGTGTCTTAGGTAGGCCTAAGATGAAGTCCAAGCTGACTGAGTCCCATGGTCTGCCTGGAACGGGTAATGGTGTATACAGTCCTGCGTTCTAACTGTGACCCTTTGCTAACTAGCACACTTTGCATCTGGCTATGAATTGCCGCACATCCCTCTACATCTTTGGCCAAAAGTAGAAGTGTCTGAGCTGCTTGAGTGTTTTATCCACGCCGAAATGTCTGACCAATCCTCCGCTATGTTTTTCTCGAATAATATTCTCCCTCATCGAGCAGTCAAGTATGCACAGTTGTCCTCCGTTGAACAGCAACTTCTCCTGCAAATTGTAGTATAACCAACGGTTGTTATCCCTCACCAAGGGGTTCTAGCATGCCTCATAGGCCTCCTTAAAATATGCATCCGTCTGGTACAAATCTCGTAAGTGCTCAAACCCCAGCACTTGCACAGTGCTTTCCTGCAAAAGTAGAGCTTTCCTACTCAACGCATCCGCTACTTTATTAGCTTGCCTGCTAATATGTTTCAATACGAAATTGAAACTTTGCATATACTCCACCCATTTGGTGTGTTTATGGTTCAGTTTTTGTTGCTGCATTATGTACTGTAGTGCAAAATTATTTGAAAACAACACGAACTCATTTCCTAACAAATAATGCCTCCAATTCTTTAGTGCCTGTATGACCGCATAAAACTCCTTATCATACGATGAGTATTTTTGTATGCTCTCATTCAGCTTCTCGCTGAAGAATTCTACAGGCTTATCCTCCTGACTGAGAACAGCTCCAACTGTTGTCCCGCTAGCATCACAACGAACCTGAAATAACTTCTTGAAATCTGGTAATCTCAGGATCGGCCTCTCATAATCTTCTTCTTTAACAAGTGGAAACTTCTCTCTGCTGCTTCTGTCCATCGAAAAGGCTGGCTGGCCTTTTTAATAGTATCCAACATTGGTGCACAAATCTCACTGAAATTCCTTATGAACTTTCTATAAAAGCTTGCTAATCCGTGAAAGCTACGTACCTCAAATAAGTTTTTCAGAGATGGCCAATTCACTATCGCCGCCACCTTCTCCGTATCCATCTTCAATTCATTCTCTGCTATTAAAAACCCCAAATAAATCAATTCCTTCTGCATAAAAGTACATTTCTTCAAGTTTATTAGCAGTTTGTTCTGCTGTAATTTCTCCAGCACCTTACACACATGTTGAAGGTGTTCTTCTCTTGTCCTACTGAAAATACGTATGTCATCCAAATAAGCTATCACAAACTTCCCAATATACTCCTTCAGCATCTCATTCATTAGCCTCATGAATGTACTGGGCGCATTGCTCAGCCCAAATGGCATGACCAGCCATTCGTACAACCCCTCATTCGTCTTAAAGGCTGTCTTCCATTCATCCCCCTCTCGTATCCGAATATGATGGTACCCGCTTTTCAAGTCTATCTTAGAGAAATAAGCTGCCCCGCTTAAACAATCCATCATATCATCCATTTGTGGTAGTGGAAACCTATACCGAATAGTGATCTTGTTGATGGCCCTTGAGTCGGTGCACATCTGCCACTCTCCTCCCTTCTTGGGAGCGAGGACTGTTGGAACAGCACAAGGGCTTAAGCTTTCTCTTATCAATCCCTTGTCCAACAGTTCTTGCACCTGCTTCCTGATTTCTTCATTGTCCTTGGGGCTCATTCGGTATGCCGCTTTGTTCGGAAAACTGGCTCTAGGTATGAAGTCAATGTGATGAATTATGCTCCTTTTGGGGGGTAACTTGTCTGGCAAGTCATCTACAACTATGTCCGTAAACTCCTCCAACATTTGTTGGATCTCCATAAGTAAATCTGATATCTCTGTATGCAATAACATTGTCCTGGCCTTCTTCACCACTGCGTAACCTATCTCACTATCCTCAACCTGTCTTAAAAATTGTTTTCCACTCACCAGCAATGCTCTTGATTCACTGGTCTCAGTTGCTCCTTCTTCTTTGATGGGTACAAGCGTATGCTTGATTCCATCCTTCACAAATTTATAACAGTTCGTCACTCCATCATGTACCACTTTCCTATCATATTGCCAAGGTCTGCCCAACAGTATGTGACATACATCCATTGGCATGATGTCACAGACAACTTTGTCCTTGTATCTACCTATTTGAAACTCCACCTCGTACTGTTCATCTACCAGTAACTGATGGCCTTTTTGTAGCCATGAAACTCTATAGGGGTTGGGATGTTTCAAACGTTTCAATTCCAGTTTTTCTACCATCTTTGTAGACACTAAATTGTCAGTACTACCGTTGTCAATGATTAATTTATAGCACTTACCTCGCGATTTACAAATTGTTCTGAATAAAGCCTTATGTTGTGTCTGGTCGATGATCTCTTTGACTGGTTTTAACAACACTTTATGCAGCACTAAAGCTTCTGTTGTCTCTGGAACATTCTCCGCTTCTTGGGGAGGTGTTGTTGCTTCTTCTGGCTATGCCACGTATGCACCCCGTTGTCCAGCTTGTTCTGCTTCCGGACACCCGAATGATCTATGTCCCCATTTATGACATCGATAACATTGGTAACCAACCCCTCTTCCTCAGTCGTTACCTCTGCCCCGCTAGGATGACCTTCCACCTCTTGCACTATCACCTCTATCTGTTGATCCAGAAGCTCTGGAACTGCTACCTTCCTCATTATTACTAGCAGTCCGCCCTCTTCCATAGGACTAACCTTTTCCTTTGTTGGCTCCTTGTCCTCTCCGGGCGTTCTGTCTTCTGGTGATTTTCTCCTCAGCCTTCATCACACTCTGTTACGCTTCCTCAGTGTTATTCGGTGACAAAATACTGATTTCATCCAAAATATCCAGCCTTAATCCATTAACATACCTAGTTGTCCTTTCCATTGTATCTTCTGTATATCCAGCCCACAAATTCACTCGATAGAACTCCTTTTTATATTCCCTTACCATCAATCCTTTCTGCCTCAGATTCTGCACTTGTCTGTGCAGCGCAATCTGATAGTCCCTTGGCAGAAATCTGCCTTTTAACTTGGCCACCATCCTTGACTAGGTTTTGATCGGCAGTTTGTTCAATCTTTTCCTCTCGTTCTGGACACTGTCCCACCATAGGGCTGCGTGTCCTTTCAATTTCGTCGCAGCGAACCGAACTCTGTGGTCTTCGCTGATTTCCTCGCACTCGAAGTACTTATCCATCTCATTAATCCAATCCAGTAAGACTTCGATAGACAGGTTGTTGTCATACGTCGGGAGTTCTGGCTTGGGTTTATTTCTTGCTACTAAAACAGACCTCAATAATCTCACTTCTACAGATTCACCTTCTTGTCCATCTGTTTCTCCTTCAGGTTCTTCCTCACTCTCATCACCCATCTCCGGGTCTCTTCATCTACCTGCCTCTACTGCCTCCAAACGGGCAGCAAGAATTTGAATCTCCTCTCTCAATCCTTCATCTACCAATCTGCGAGCACCTCTGCCACCTCGGCCACATCCTCATCTTCCTACTTCCATATCCTTAGTCAACTTAACCTACTCTGATACCACTTTGATGGCACCCAGCCCAACACCTTTATAAAACTATATTAGGGTGATTGATTTGTTATGTTTGAAAAATGTATGGGAATGATTTCTGTAATGGTTGCGCGGTTGATTAAATTATATGACAACATTGACACATGTATGAAATGCAAAGGATATTTTAGCTTACGGTTGATGTGACATTTAATGAGTTCATAATGGTTAGTACTCACCTGGGTATTGTGCTTCTCGCTCGTTCCTAGACTCTTCTCCCTTGTTCGTTAGCTCCTTTGGTCATTTGTCGTAATTTGTCGAGGGTTTGTTCCCCGAGCTCTGTAAGACTGAATATGTGGTTGCGTTGTAAGTCATGGGTGTTAGTGGTTACTTGTCGTTGTGTTCATGCTGGTGTTTGTTCCTCAATCTGTGGACTATTCTGGTTTGTCCAACAGTGACTTAGGTAAGTTCTCTGTTGAGCTTCGACTCCTCTCTATCACGATGTCTACAGGCTGCCTTATATGAACTTCTGCACTGGTGTTCTTATTACAGTTGACATTCTCAACAGTGGCTTGTTCTCAGGTTGGCTCAATAGCTCCCTTCGGCTTCTGGCGTGACCCTCAGGTAATTACTCCGTCCCTGCTTCAGTTACTAAAGCTTTCTCCCTCAATCTTTAACCTTGTTTGCTCCTTGTTCGACACAGTTAATCGTTGTTGTTGCTGAAATGTCTGTCTGTGGCGCTACTGCAAACTCTCAGGTAATGGGTCATGGTTCCTTTCAATAGTTTGGTCTTTTCCTTCCCATTTTGTATTTTCTTCCTTATTGTAATTTTTTTCTGACACTGAGCAACGTTGGGTTTACAGGTTTTAAGAGTTGTAGTGGGAGGTTTCAGCCATGCTCATCTCGGTTTTGTTTGGTACGCTCTGCCTCTCCTCAATTTTTGTTGGTTCTTTGTCCAGTTCTTTCAACTCTGATGTCCACTAGGTCTTGGTAGTCTTCTTTGGTTTGTAACTGTCAAACTCTTCCAAACCCTCACCTAGGGTTTCATCATTCTCGGTCTACGCGTGTTTTTGCTGTAATTGTGTGTCGTGGTCGAAACCCTCTCCCAGGGTTTGTAGTCCAGGGTTTGGACGTCAACGGTTTTGTACATATATAACCTGGTTCTATATTTCTATTCCACGACCCCTTGCGATTCTGGAAGTGAAAACAATTCAGAATGATGTAACAATTATAAATTTTGATTTACCTGGACTTGCCATGACTTGTATTCTCTGGTCTCGTCGTTGGAATTGTTGTTATGTATTGTCGGTTTATTAATTGAAATGTTTGGTGTCACTTTGCCGAATGTTGTAGACGTGTTGATGATTCAGTAGAATAGTGAAGGTTTCGTTCGGGCTTGACTTCTTAGCCAGTAATGATTCTGGTTTATGTTACTCCTGGTGTCGTTTTCGTTCTCTGTTACAGGAAGTCTGCAAACTCTTGTACTGTTACTGCTCCTTAGTATGGTTAACTGAATTGATGACTCTTCTCTGGAAACGCGTAAAAGAAAAATACTATCTTATAGATTTTGTAAGTAGTGGCTATATATTCAAACTGCTTTCAGTCGAATTTTAGTAAATGAAAGTAGACACACAGATGGACAGCAATCTGGATTTCTCTATTGTTATATTCTTTTTATTAGAGTGTGAGTGGTCTTCAACTGAACCCCTCTATCATTTAGTCCTCTTACATTTATAGTTTTCTGTTCCAGTTAATAAAATCGTACAGTTGTGTTTTTCAGTTAAAATTTTACAGTTATTTAGTTGTTGGTCATTTGTCCACATTAGGACAGGATTTTCTTTCCAGATACATTGTCGTTTTCCTTTAAAAATGATAGAATAATCTTGAACTGTTAACAACAGACAAATGCTTATTCCTAGCTGTTTCAACTACCTTTAACTAGGTGAAAGAAAATAAAAGTAAAAACCCTGCCTACTTTCCTGTCATTCAACATAAAGACTATTAAAAGTAAATTCAACTTTCCTGTGACCTGGCAGAGACTTCACCCGGTCATGGTGAGCTAGATGCTCCTGCATCAACATTCCTCCAAACAACCCAAGTCATGGAAGTATCTCGAGCACTAACATCAGTTCCAGTGAAGAATGATGTTCTACTTGGATATCAATGAAACCTATTGTATTTTTTGAAATAATTGTCTGTGAAAATAAAACATTTTATTTAACGTAATGGACATAGTGTCCCAATTGAAAGACAAGGGGTTACCAATAACAATCCCTTTTTGTATGACAAAGAGCATTTTATTGGTATATAACAAAATACATTTTAATTTATTCTATTATGTTATCCAATGTCGTTGTGAAATGTTACAACACAGATTAAATATATGGATGATTAAATATTATAATAAAGATATGCAAAATCTGATAATATAACAAATAATCCAAACATCATATACAAATTCACTAATCATATTTTAATGTATATGAATACTATTATAATATATATGTTACTTTTTCAAAGAGTAATGGATTTAAAAAATTATAATAATTGCACTGTCACAAGTCGATGTCGCCAAAAAAAGAGAAAATCTCATGGAAAAAATCTGTGTGTCTATAACATAAAAACGTATTGATGCGTTATATTATATAAAAACACCATGGCGACATATGTTTGCGTGACTGGTGCCTTTTCGAAAATAAATAAATTCCCTGGTTCATTGTAATTCTTAACACACCAGTGCTTTCATAGAACTAACACCTTGGTCCTACAAAATATTCTTTCTAGCCTCGATGCATTTGTAAAACTAACAACATTAATGATTTTAAATAACTAATACACGGGGGTGTTTATACAAACGATACACATCAGCGCTGCAAGTTTAAATAAAAGCACTGACACAACAATTATTTTTTGTGCACCCCGGTGTCGTTCCTCACAAGAATGGTTCGGGGACTTTTTTATCTATTAGCACCGGTGCCGTATATGTTAAACATTGGTGTTCTTTGCATTCAAAACCTTGGTGTTTTTAGTTATGTATGTCACCCGATGCATTTATATATGTAGCATATGGGTGCTACGTGTTCCCTGAGGTGCACCGAAAAGAAAAACATTCGCTAAAAACTCCAACTGCCCAAATTTTTTCAATTGTGATGAAGTTCTGTTAAAACCTCTGCTAAAACATCGGCTATCCCAAACAGATGTTTTAGCAAATGTTTTGTTGACAATTTTTGTCAATTTTATAACACTAAAAACCTTTGCTATAACCTCCACTAGAAGGTATTTTCCTTGTACTATAAATAGAGTGATTACATTTTATTGTTATGTTGTTATGTAGGCTAGAACCTTTCATGGTCACCATGAAAGGTTCTAGCCTACATAACAATATAACTATAGAAATGTAATCACTAGAGAAAGAGAGAGAGAGAGAGAGAGAGAATCGTGTCTTATACATTGCATAGGTTTATTATCATTTTTAAGGTGCAAGATTCTTAACATATGGTATTAGAGCATAAGAACCTAGTTTTGTTTCTTCAAATAGGTCATCTTGGAATTTTACTGTAACTTTTTTTTGGGGGAGGTTTTAGTCGGGGAGGGGAAGGGCATGTTGGGACCTAAATAAGCCTCATGTTAACTCTAAAACCACTTATTAAGCCCTAGATATCAAGTGAGTACATTTATATTGTTATACACACACACACACAAAGGAGGCCTGGTCTTAGGATGATCAAGCCTTGTGTCATACATTGTATTCATTATAAAATGAGGTTTCCCCTTCCAAGAGGATTGCCATTATCGATTTCTTATCATTTTTAAGGTGCAAGCTTTATAACAAGTCCCTTTGGCAATGTTTATTAATGGCTAAACAACCCCTTGTTTCATAATAGAAAGGGGTATTATATAGGGATGCCCTCTTTTTATATTATTGTTTCTAATTGCAACTAAAGGCCCTCAAAGAGCCTTGAAGGAGGAACTCAAGGATTGAACTATCAAAGGAATAAAAGTTGCAAATTCTTGCTTATTGACACATATTCCTTTTAAGTATGGGGGTTTACACAGTGCATTATATTAGACATCTTCCTTTTGTTGATAATATTTTGATTTTTTGTATTGGTTCTACAAGGGGTGTTACCAAACTTAAATAAATTATAGATATGTTCTTTTTGCTATAGGAATGCAAATAAATCTTGAAAAGTCTATCATATCTTTCTTAAGTATTCATAATGTAGATAAATAGCATGTGGTCTTTATTCTCCTATTTCAATCGTTAGATTTGGAGAATGTTTTAAAGTACTTGGGATGTCTTCTCAAACCAAATGAACATTAGAAAAAAGATTGGTAATTAGTTGATTTCTTAAGTAGATAAAAGATACAATTTGTGGTGTAATAGATGAATACCTAGAGGAGGTAGCTTAATATTGGTTAAAGTAGTCATAGAGGCCATTCATGTATATTCGATGTCCTCGTCTTTGATAACAAAAGGTGTACTAGAATTCATTACAAGGTCTTTCAACTTCATTAGTTTAGGTTGTAGAGATAAGAAAGGGTTTCCTCTAGTAAATTAAAAGAAACAAGTTGTTCCTAAAGATATAGGGGGTTGGGGTCTCATAAACAAATACTTGTTTTTTAAAGCATTGGTTGTGAAAAATGCTTGGAGGTTAATTCAAAATAAAGGTTTATGGTGCAAAATGGTCAATGAGAAATGCATATAACTTTATTCAATATATGAATGGATAAGAACCCCTATTAAGAGTCTTCAAAATGTCTTTATCATATCGAAAACTATTGCAGTACCTTCACCATTGGTAAGTGACTACTTGGTCCAGAGGGTTAGTAGAGAAACTAAGATGAAACTTGGGATAAATCCATTGTTTGGTTGTGGAGAATACTATGGGCTCCTAGGTCATATTATTTTGGCTTAGTACTTAAATAAGAGGATTGTTAGGGTCATTATATTGACAAGCTCAAATCTATTTTTGTTCATCCAAGGGATGAGAAGGGTACATTGGTGACCTAGATATTGGGGGCTAAGATCCAAAAATATTGAATGATGAGAGAAGAGGAAATCAAACATATAGATCTTCCACAAAACTAATCACAAAAATACTGATAAAAATGCAAGAATTGAATACATCGTAAAAATATTAAAAGAGAGAGAAAGAGAATTTGAGAAGAAGGATCCCATTAAGAAGAACCATTACATGCAATGAGGCCAATTTTGGGATCACTCCTTCCCAAACTTCACTCTCTTCCCATTGCCTTCTTATAAGGTGTCTCATTGATGGAGTTAATTAGGTTTGGTCATTGTATCCTTTAGGGGATTGTACTCCAAAGGAGGGTTACAAGGAACTTACTTCACAAGGGGACTTGGAGCTACAAAAATGACAATGGAATAAGCTTTAGAGGTTCAAATGCCCCTCTAAATCTTGTATATTCATGTGGTTAGTACTTAATAATAAGGCTCCAACATGGGATACCTTGCAATAGAGAAATACACATGGTCCTGCTTGGTATAAACTTTATGCAAGGAAAATGATGAAACTAACTATCATCTTATCATGTCTTGTGCATTTTCTAAACAAATTTGGATAGAGATCAAGGGTCTCACATGATTGAGAGTTATTTGAATAGAGGATTTTTGACAGGCCAAAATGCACTGCCAACGACTAAGGGGTCTCCTCGATGTGAAGTCCCAAGTATACCTCACATTGTTTAGGATAGGAGCCCCATCTGGTATGTGGGCCTGGCTGCACCATGAATGTTTTCTGCTCTTGGTTATCAAATGAGAAGAAGCCAAAGTGGGGCAAGAATGAAGTGCTCGGGTAGTGAAACAAAATAAACCCAAGATTGACAAATTGTAGAAAGAGGTGCAAACAAGTCACAACAACGATAAGAAGGGATAAATGATGAGAGGGATTAGTGAGATAAAACCCGATTAGACATAATAAACAGGAACATGTCGGAGGTCAACCACAAAGTAGTTCACCATAGGTTACCGACATGGCAAGGGACAAGTAAACACAAATTCTAAAGTGAAACATAAATGCAATCACTATGTTTCAATACATAACATCTCGCGTATATGCAAGTACACATACAAATATGGAGAAGGTACCAGACAACTAATACAACCACCATGAGTAAGCATGGGAATCAATGCAAAAAGGTGAAAGAAAACAATCTTATTAATATGCCGCAACTTCAAATACATATTATGCAATTGGTCAATACCGAATAGTGGAACATGGGTTGTTCATATTGTCGCCTGATGCTACAACCCTAAACCCACTACAAATCCATTCTACTAGCTACCAAGAGCTGAGTGACCCTAACTCTCAAACCTGCATCAGCTATTTATCTATCCCTCAACTCAAGTGCTAATAGTCCTTTGATATGAGGTATGAGGGTACATTTATAGGGGTCAGGTGACTATTCACCTACCATGACTCTTGACGTTCCCCATGCCATTTCGGCTACCATCCTGACTCTTGAGCTTCCTCACTTCTTTCTCAAGCAAAGAATGCTTATTACATGCTCACCTCAGTCCAAACATACTTGCTGATATAATGGTGGGTGAAATTTACATTATGATAACACAAAAAGAGAGGAGATGGGTGCATAGGGTTATTCAAAACCCTAAAATGCTTGTTGCCCATATTTCACAACGATGCAGATGCTTGGTCCTGAAACCATCCTATTTTCCTACGACTGTGCTTCACTGACATTCATTAATCTTCTGGTGATGCGCATTTGAGTTCACTAAAAGGTTTTCGGCACTTGGAAGGGAGCAACTGGCTTACTGAGAAAGAACCCTAGTGCTGGATCTCATTGCCAATATTTTTGAGAAACCACGAAGACATGGATTGTTGGACTACATGTCGTTGCGCCTTGCTTACATCCAATCACCTATGATGTTGTGTTCTTGACATTGCCACCATATTTCAAGGGATTGAATGGACCCAGTTTTGATCTTTTTGAAATCTTAGTTGTAGCTTCTATGGAAACCGCAACTCTTTCAATGCAAACTTTCTATCTACAAACAAATGGAATGGGTCATATTTACTTTTCAACAAAGAATACCAGAAATACAATCAAGTAATGAAAGAATGACATTAATAAGTGTTAAGAAATTGACTGTATAACATAAATAATTACCGAAAGGAATAAATATAAAAATAACCAGCAACAACCATAAATACATAAACACACATGTTTATCCGGGAAAACCCTAAATTCGGGGAAAAACCCAACCTAATGATATCTCTTAGCATTGGCCAAAACCCTGGCAAATCCGACCAAGTGAGCCTTCACCGCTCACCTCCAAGCCCTACTTTACAATGAAGTCCTTCCAGCCTTTTATAAGCTCCATTACATATAATACCACGGGCAGAATACTATGGGTGCACAATACCATGTGCCCCAAAACCATCAATTTTTATCTGGCCAACTTTGACTCTATCCCGAGTTAAGTTTATCTAACAATTCCCCCCTTAAACTTGACTTCGGGTTCCTTGACTAACTCCAGCCAAACTTGCTAAGTGAGACAATCCCGCTCACTCTAGCCCTTACCACCCTCACAGTTTTTACCTGGGGTATTGTTAACCCGACATCCCCCCTATCACCTAGGTCTAACCAGACTTTACTAGTGATTATCCAGGGGCACACATGCCTTACCAGGTCTTACAGTAGTATGCCCATTTACATGCAATAATTTTGACTTCATTTTTTTTTTTTTTTTTTAATCCATCCTCTTCACTACGACCGAAGAGACCTCCCCACACATTCCTGCTGGAAATCATGGCCACGGAACTAGCGTAGGCAATGACCACACTCAATCTCAGGGAAACAATGATCGCGTGATACGCCCCGGCTGGCTGGTTACCCCCGAGTTTTTTTCTCACTCCCGTGGACGCTCATGACCCGAGGGAAAGCATCAGGGCGAATAGTATCTAATCGGTGTTGAACATGGTGGCGAGTTCCAACACCGATTCCTGCAGCCTTGGCAGGCGCCCTGTTATCAGCATCACAATTTCGTAGCACCACCATTCTAAGCATGTCATGAGGCAAGAAGCCACGGAGAGCCTTGAGCGGAGCCACGCAACCCGAGCAACCCTTGAGCCTCCACCAGCCCTCCTCGTGCGTGGTCTTATGAAGCCCCGTCTTGACAACGTAGCCCATGCGCAACAACACAACGTTGAATTCGCTCTAGAAAATTGCCAGCGCTGCTCCCTTGACGCCCACGCGACGCAAAAAAATATTTATGGGAACTTGCAAAGCCACAGTGATGGTTGAGCATGTCATCATGGGCTTCGTTACGCACTTCGACTGGAGATATATTCTCAGCAGCTCCAGAAGCGACGCAACAAGAACAATAAATACGTTCTGGCGACCTTAGAAATGGCCGTGTCCTACCCTAGATGAACCAGAACGTCCTCAACATTCAACCACAGAAGCCCGATAGGGACATTGGTGAAGAGAAGCAAGGAAATCCCTCGGTATAGGCTGGGGCCGAGGAGCTTATAATTCCCTACCCCAAAGGCCTGGCCGCACACAGATTCTAATACCCTAGATAACCCCACAAGAACTGAGAAACCCATGACGTTTGCAAATGTAAGTGCCAGTGCACCGCCCGCCAGCTCCAGCCTCCCATGGCTTCCCAAAAAGGTCGTGGATATAACCATCCTGCCGAGCCACATGAGGTTCATTGCAGCTATGGGTCCGGCAATCCCTTTCTGCTTTTTCAACTCTCGAGTTATGTGTTCGAATCCCAGCCATTCCCGCAACAACAACTGCTCCTCCTCCTCTTGATCTTCTACCTCCAGTCTCTTCGCCTGCAACAACTCTCTCATGGTCGCTACAGATTGCAGCTTCCTCGCCTTTCTCCACATCTTAGGCTCATGAGGACACGTGCAGATACAGGAAAACCCAAAAACACAACCATGGAACCAACAACCCTTTTCTGGATCACATCTGACCAAATCCGCCTTCTTCAGACATATATCCCAGATCTGTAAAAGGTTGCATTGATCTCATCAGGCCCTATAAACCCCTGGCATCAAAGAATCCCTTTAAAGCCAATATCTAGCTCTGATACCAGTTGTTAAGAAATTGACTGTATAACATAAATAATTACCAAAAGGAATAAATATAAAAATAACCAACAACAACCATAAACACATAAACACACATGTTTATCCGAAAAACCCCAAATCCGGGGAAAAACCCAACCTAATGATATCTCATTAGCATTGGCCAAAACACTGGCCAATCCATCCAAGTGAGCCTTCACCGCTCACCTCCAGGCCCTACTTTACAATGAAGTCCTTCCAGCCTTTTATAAGCTCCATTACATATAATACCACGGGTAGAATATTATGGGTGCACAATACCATGTGCCCCAAAACCATCAATTTTTATATGGTCAACTTTGACTCTATCCCGAGTCAAGTTTATCTAACAATAAGTAATTAATTTAGCCCCTTGTGCTTTATAAGTCCCATTCCAGCTGTGATCAAGAAAGGGAATCCATCCCAGCGTGCATTATCAATATATAAAGGTGCAACTATGAAAGTTGGAGTAAGACTGTTAAAGAGGACATCAGAATTTCCCGATGTTTTAAAACTCTCGCTTTATACTGACCAAGGACAACATCTTGAAGGTGTAGCTTTCTCATTGACCTTAAAACCTTAACCTGTAGAGATTTTCATTTCGAAAATCTTCTCCATCAAGACCTATAGAAAATAAGGTAATGGTCTGCAAAATATGACTTTGGATGATATCGTGGATGATTCCATATTTCTTAAAATGTTGTCCTCTTCCTTCCATTCCCCAATCTTCTAATACTATCACCTGTAAATTTCGTATGTATGTGTGGCTTCATAAAGGCAGAAAGACAAGATTAGAGAAGCGCAATATTGTTAGGTTCTCGATGAGATCCCTACCTAGAAGATGATCTATCATGTAAATTTGATGCTCTAAGTATAATGTTGTGCACCTATATGTTTGTCCACGTTGAATTCCACCTTTCGGGCATGTGTGTTGTTATAATGCGCTCTTCCTATTCCCATTTCCTTTTATCATGAGGAAGATGTCAGTGGCAAATGAAAGGTTGTATATGTGTGTTCCTTAGGTCACAACTCTATTGAAGGGTAGGTCGCATTTCTAGCTACATGTTGGAGTGCGACTCTGCGACCACAGGTCGCATGGTCACAAATAATGACAAGTCGTGATTATGGCTTCACCCTTAAAGCTTGAAAACACAACTTTGCGACCTATGCAAGAGTACAATTTTACTAAGAGTCACAAAGTCATAGGGCAGGGTTGGTCGCATTCCGTGAAGGCTCGTTGAGGCATTAAGACATGACCATACTTGGTCACAATAAGGTTGGTCATATTGCATCCTTAAGGCCCTAAGTTGTGACTTAGAGGCTCCCAAGCTCTTGAAAGGAGTTGCAACCGAAGGAGTCTTTGGGCAGAACACGTCATGCCAAGATCTTAACGAGGAACCATTATCTTGCAGAAGATCTCAATGCTAGTGTGAAACTCAAAGGGTTCGTCGGCTTCGACGGCATAATTTTCCAGACATTGCAGCATGAATTCCTCTGTTGTATCCCTGGCTTGCGTGTTATCCTTTCTACTCGCGCAAATACTTTTCGACTACCAAATCTCTCACTCACTCCAACCTAGATTATGTATATATCATTGAGGAGTTTACTTCTTATGGCAAGGGAAGAAAAGGGAAAATAGAGTGTTAGATTCGATGACCTTTGTGAATCAATTATAGGTTTGATCCAGAGTCTTTTAGTGACTACTGGCAAGGTCGCATGGTCGCATTGCAATGAAGGTCGCACCCTTTGGCCTCTTGTGTAGTACGATGCCATGACTTTGGTGGAGGTGTGACTTCTAAGAGATTGCATAGTCACGTTTCATAGTAGGTCGCATTCCCTGTCTTCTCCTAGAGTGCGATTTTGCGACTTACAGGTTTGCCAACGGAATTGCGACTAGGGACAATGCAAAAAAACAAGTCCAACTTCAGTATTCAGCTTCTACAACCATATAAAACTGGAAGGTTGGCTTGGCTATGTTGTGGCACAGCAGATCTGACAGTATCCGCTGATATGTAAACACCCAAAGACTGGGCATTCATCTATGTATTTCTTGATAGTACTACTTCTTATGTTCTTTCGTACGTATCTGTATATGCATCCTTCTAGCATGACTGTCTTGTCCAATACCTGAAGGAGTCTGTTCAAAAGTGACTTCGATGAATAACCATGGCTCGTGGGTTATGACATAGAAGGTGTTGCATCATCTGATATGGAACCTGTCCTCCTTCCCTTAGTCTCCATAGGACCATGATACTTGGGCTTTCAATATTGCTTTGACTATGTGAACACAAAAAATGTCACAGGTTCAAATAACGACGTTATTTGTGCACAAGTCCAACTTTAGTATTCAACTTCTACAACCGTATAAAACTGGAAGGTTGGCTTAGCTATGTTGTGGCGCATCAGATTTGACAGTATCCACCGATATGTAAACACCCAAACACTGGGCATTCGTCTCTGTATTTCTTGATAGCACTACTTCTTATGTTCTTTCGTGCTTATCTGTATGTGTGTCCTTCTAGCATGACCATCCTGTCCAATACCTAAAGGAATCCGTTCAAAAGTGACTTTGATGAATAACCATGGCTCATGGGTTATGACGTAGAAGGTGTTGCATCATCTATATGGAACCTGGTTGCCTTCCCTTAGTCTCCATAGGACCATGATACTTGGGCTTTCGATATTGCTTTGGCTATGTGAACGCAAAAAATGTCACAGGTTCAAACAACACCACTATTTGTGCGAGGGATCCATGAGATCATATTATGTGGGCCCAAGCTAAATGCTACTAAGAGGTTCTCCTCGCCTTTCCTTTTTAATGTCGATTATCTTTTTAGGATCATCTTTCAAAGCTCGTTTCATTGAACAATACAACCACTGCACATATGAACTACTTTGACCTTTTAGTTGTGCTCAAAGGTGCTACTCTAACTTGACATCTAAACACCCAAGTTGGGATCAAACATTTTCTTTGATCGACACCTCCAATGGCACCTTCAACATCATATGCTTTCCATCTCCTCTATTATTTACGTCCCCATCCCTCGCTTTGGATCGTTTATTGGATTTTTATGGCTTTCTGAGTGAAGAGACCTCCCATGTGACTTTTGGGTGCATTGTGATGGCTCAAACTCCTAAATATAATCCATTTATAAATTTCAAACATCCACCATGCCATGTAATTAAGGAATTATGGCATCAGATCATCTTAGTGACGTTGTGCCAAGGGACCACTTATGCAACTATAGCATAGTTCGTGGTACCTTCATGGCATCTTGAAAAAGTAGATGAGATGAAAAATAATCTATTATGCAATAGTGACACTTTTGTGTGAAAAATAAATGAATAAATACACTAATTAATTTGAGGAGTCTGAACAATAAATGATCCCATCAAAGATGTTATTTTATATTGGTTGATGAAAACATGCTTAAGTTTGGAGGCCAACTCAACATTCTGGTGCTTTCATGGATTTGTTAATTACAATAGATTTTGATAACACATGATGCCTGAGGGGTGATGCACTCATTGAGTGAGTCTCTTGAAACATTTATGATGGTTGGACTATAGGTTACCATGATCTAGGGTTTTGAATATCCATGGGAATGAAAGCCTTGATAAAAATCCTAATGTGCATGCCGAGATGAGGAATCAATCATGAACCTAGGGTCTTATGACATGCAACAATTTATTCCATGATGACTAACAATGTCATTGGGAACACACTCTCAACAGGATGCGAATTAGGTCAAAACCGAGGGGGATCACCTTTTCCCGTTTAGGGTTTCGCCCAAACCTCAAAACTGTCCATCGTAAGGAAAGCCAAATTGCATGTACGTTTGCTCAGATGGGCTCCAAAATCATGAGACTCTTGACGCATTAATAAAGCCATCAACCTTCGAAACCCTAATGTAGTTCTAAAGCATATGTCTGAGGTAAAACATGGTGTGCGGATGCAATGTATGAAATGTGAGTGGGCGCACAAAAGGGAGTTGGATAGGAAAATTCGTGGGGAGTGAAACTGGTTGGGGGCCCTATAAAAACCCTAAAAGCTCAGGGCGAGTGGTGGGGCACCCAAAATTTTGAATATGCCCAAAAAATTAGGTGGTGTTGTAGCGGCTACAACAATTGGTGAACCACTAGTAGAATCCAGTATCTCTGTCAACACCCATGTAGTATTCTGAGTGTGAATAATGATGTAAGGGAATATTGAACAAATGCTATGGGCACCTCTTGCATTGCGATGACCTTTGCAGATATGCCTTCCCTCGTGCTTTGACTAGGTATTTCTAGTTAGTAACACCCCATTAACAGTTCACACATGCCGGTAGTTGATGATGATGCAAAGAACAGGGTAGAGGGCTTATTGTTTTCAGAATTTAAAAAGTAAATTTTTGGTGTTGCTCCACTGCCAGCAGGCCTGGATAGTACCCCAGTGGAGTAACTTCAATAAATCACAAATGTTGCTCCGTTGCCAGCGAGCCTGGTTAGTACCCCCGTGGAGTCGTTGCATTACCTCTCTGCGCAAGAAGCCTTTCTCGATCCTTTACCCTTTATTTGGTTTCATTTTCTTTTACATGTGCATTTGCACTTATTTTTGGGTGTTCATTGCGCTAGGGTGGATGAGGGATCCTGACTTATTTTATGAGCAAGAGAGGTTGTTTCTTGTTTGACAGAAATTAAGAGATATCCTGATTTAGGTTTGGCCTGATGCCAAGCTTCCACATCTCATTTCCAATCAGCAAGTGAAAAAGAACACAATTCATTGAAACAATCAAGACCACATTGGGCACTAGGTTCAGGTCATGGGTATAAGTCATTCGAACATTTTAGGGTTCCCCATGAGAAATTTGTTCTTATTTTCCCTGTTAATAAATTAGACTCATAGACGAGATATCTAGGATGAAAATTTATTGGCTGGCTCTAAGAGAGGCTACCAATTGGCATAATCATCGCAGCTTCACACAATCACAGGACTAGGGTTTTAGTTCTAGGTCTAGGCGACCAGAAAACTCTCCTAGGGTTTACAAACCTGTGTGAAGAGGTTGAAGCAATGCACTTGGAGTAAGAGCAAAAGGTGTGAGAAATCTATTCATGGCACCACAGGTTTGAAATCTTCAGGTTCATGAAGGCTCATGCAACAACATACAACATAGGTGAAACTTCTAGGCTAGGTCAAAGGTGAGTGTGTACCAAGCGAGAAGGAAAGTGTATGATGCAATGCAGTAGACACGGTTAATGATGCAATGTAATGCTATGTGCAGAAGAGATCAATTAATTTCAATTAAAGAAGCAATGCAATGCATATGCAGAGATTTCATGAATGTCATTCAACAAAAAACAAATGCAAGGACATGAGTGCAAAAGAAACAAGCAGGGAGCTAACTACCTACAATAAAGAAAATGAAACATGACAAATTTAAATCATAAATCAAATTCTAATCAGCCAATTGATAAGCAAAGCTACAACCTAACTAGTCTAAACCCTAAATCCTAAATTAACCAAATAATAGGTTGGGTTATGTGAAATCAAACTTCCAATGCATCCACCGCAGGAGTTCCCAACCTACAAAAACAAAGATGACAACAATTAGAATTTTTGGAAAGAGTTGTGCAAAAAATAGTGTGCTTACCTGTAAAGCATGCACAACAAAAAGAACATCTCATCCACTTACAGGGAAACATGTCAGAGACGACCTTTCAAGGCAAACTGCAACCAATCCTGGTAAACCGAAACATAAGTGTGGAATTTATAGTCATCCAGCCTTAACACACATTCATTTATGCTTAACCCTAAATCCAATGCAAGTAAGGCAAGATGCTACTAACTAGTAAAGGAATCTGCCAAACTAATCCGATCAGCAACCTTATCATGATGTAGAGGATAATCAACTTGATAACCTTGAAAAGAGGGGCCTCTATTCGGTGTCACTGGGATCCTTGAGGATTCAAACACATAAACCCCAATTTCATAAACCCTAGTTTGAAATCGTCCATAGACTTCATCAAGGACATGAGGACCTGACATAACCATCAGTGGAAGCTGAAGGTCCTGGCCAATCTCTGAACCCTCAAACAACATGCCATCAAATGTCGTTAGCTTCGTAAGGTTTGTAGGTGAGTGCATATGGTTATCATTGGTTGTGACTGGACAATTATTAGTGAGGATTTTGTTGATTGGATATGATATCCGAACATTGATAGATCGACAGCTCGATAGATCAAATACTTTAGATTCCCAAAAATGAACTGAATCAACCGAAAGAGTCTCAGGTAGAGGGGAGGTCAGGAGATTTGCCCCTTCCCCTATATGAGATTGAAAGACACCATTTGATTGTATATGTTGACAGACTGTGTTGCGTGGGAGACAATAAAAAAGATTTGAGCACTCCCTTAAGCAAATAAATTAGGATAAAGACGTTGATGCACATCAGTTGAAAGGTGATGGAAATATTTTCTCATAGAGATATTTCTTGAATCAAAGGGTTTTCAAGATGAGCTCACACTAGGCGAGATGATGTTGTGAGGAGCGTGATGTGCAGAAACCCTAATTTCAAAAACCCTAATTTGAATTAGTTTAGGGTTCTCATTAGGAATGTGAGAACCTAACATAACCATTAGCGGAAGCTGAAGTGTCTCAACTTCCTGATGAGTCTCTAAATGTTATAAAGGTGGGTCAACAAATTCTGGTGGCTTCGTAGGATCAACAGACAGATACGTAGGATAATCACTAGAGGCATGAGCGAATATATTTCTGGTAAAATGAGAATCGTTGAAACCACTAGTTTGATCAGGTCGGGTATCTGATACATAAGGCTCCTCTTGGCTTGGGGGTGAATAGGGATTAATGAGGGGACCAGCTTGAGTTGGATGAGATGTAGGGCCCTCTTCCTCACCTGTTAAGGACTGCGAGTGGCAAAGATCAGGCATAAGGGATTCAAACTCTGCGTCCCTTGACTGTGAAACCTCACCCCCAATGCATATGATTGCAATCAATACGTGCAAGATAAAGATATGAATGATTTGAAGGAACCACCAGTGCAATAGACCCATGGACTAAATCATGGTACAAAGGATGCATAGGGTCAAATGAAGGAGCACCGGTCAGACCCGGACTCACATCCTGCCCATTTATGTTCTCCAAAGAGAAATACAGATTTACAGGCTTGATGTGTTTCATGGATTTGATAAGATAGTCAACGTTACTTGAGACAAGACCAAATCCATCATGCACAGGTGAATGAGATCCCAGGATATAGTGTGACATATGTTGAATGGACTCGATCGGAAGAGATGTTATGTGATTTTCAGATCCAAGATCAAAAAGATGTGCAAGGGATTTAGAGGCAAGACCATCAGATCGGCTTCCCAAAAATTATTGTTCATCATTTGAATTATTTACGGCCACAATATTATTATGTAACAGGTCAAGAGGAGGATGATAATTCCCACAAATAGTAATCTCTCCCTCGGGGAGTTGAGGTTGTTCCAGATTCAGAGAGAGGCAAAACAAAATTACAGGTAGAATCTGGACACTTTGTAATCTACAAATTTTGATGATACTTATGTGAAACGGGACTTATTTCTAATTGAAAATGTTGTAAAGAAACGAGAACCAATTGTTGAAGATTTATATTCAAATACACCCAATCAACATCACTTTCAGGAAATTCAAAGCAAAGGTGTACATATCTGAAAGAAAATCCTCTAAATATTCTTTAGGTTTCATCCTAAGCTCATTTATCCTCTTTAACACATCTTGAAAATCGTACTTGTCAAACGCTTGTTGGAGCTTACCGACGAGTTACTCGAATGAATGAATGGACGCCGCTGGCAAAGTTTGGCACCATTTCTTGGCGTGACCTTTAAGGGTGAGGGAGAAAAACGCACAAGCGAACTCTTCATCATTGATCTCAAAAGATTCACAAAATTCGAGGAAGTCGGAAATGTGCTCGATTAAACGTGTTCCATCCTCACCATCAAACTTTAACTAAGACAAGTGATGGAGTTGCTCCGGGGGGATGGAAAATCGAAAAATAGACAAACCAGCTAAGCACCCCGGGAGCAAGATTCTGGTCGGAGCCATTAACAGATATGAGACTAAACTGCAGGCTCCAAGGGCTCAGCTTGTCATCTGTCCCTTCTTCTAGCGCCAATTTGTTGACGGGCCAAAATGCACTGCCATCAACTAAGGGGTCTCCCTGATGTGAAGTCCCAAGTAAACCTCACACCATTTGGGATAGGAGCCCCATCCAGTATGTGGGCCTGGCTACACTATGAATGTTTTCTGCTCTTGGTTATCAAATGAGCAGAAGCTAGAGTGGGGCGAGAATGAAGTGCTCAGACAACGAAACAAAATCAGCCCAAGACTGACAAATTGCAAAAAGAGGTGCAAACAAGTGACATCAACAATAAGAAGGGATAAACGATGAGAGGGATTAGTGAGCTAAAACCCCATCGGACATAATAAACAGGAACATGCCAGAGGCCAACCACAAAGTAGTTCACCATAAGTTACATACATGGCAAGGGACAAGTAAACACATATTCTAAAGCGAAACATAAACGCAATCACTATGAATCAGTACATAACATCTCGCGTATATTCAAGCACACATACAAATATGGTGAAGGTACCAGACAACTAATACAACCACCATGAGTAAGCATGGGAATCAGTGCAAAAAGATGAAAGAAAACAATCTTATTAATATGCTGCAACTTCAAATACATATTATGCAATTGGTCAATACCCAATAGTGGAACATGGGTTGTTCATATCGTCGCCTGATGCTACAACCCTAAACCCACTACAGATCCATTCTACTAGCTACCAAGAGCTGAGTGACTCTAGCTCTCAAGCCCACATGAGCTATCTATCTCTCCCTCAACTCAAGTGCTAATAGTCCTTTGATATGAGGTATGAGGGTACATTTATAGGGGTCAGGTGACTGTTCACCTACCATGACTCTTGACATTCCCCATGCCCTTTCGACTACCCTCCTGACTCTTGAGCTTCCTCACTTCTTTCTCAAGCCAAGAATGCTTATTAAATGCTCACATCAGTCCCAACAACCTGCTGATATAATGGTGGGTGAAATTTACATTATGATAACACAAAGAAAGAGGAGATGGGTGCAGAGGGTTATTGGCAACCCTAAAATGATTGTTGCCCATATTTCATAACGATGCAGATGCTTGGTCCTGAAGATATCTTGTTTTCCTACCACTGTGCTTCACTGACATTCATTAATCTTCTAGTGATGCACCCTCAAGTTCACTAAAATGTTCTTCGCACCTGGAAGGGAGCAGCGGGCTTGCTAAGAAGGAACCCTGGTGCTAGATCTTGTTGCCAACATTGTTGAGAAACCATGAAGACATGGATTGTTGGACTTCATGTCATTGCACCTTGCTTACATCCAATCATCTATGATGTTGTGTTCTTGACATTGCCACCGCATTTCAAGGGATTGAATGGACCCAGTGTCGATCTTTTTGAAACCTTAGTTGTAGCTTCTGTGGAAATTGCAACTCTTTCAATGCAAACTTTCTATCTGCAAACAAATGGAATGGGTCATATTTACTTTTCAACAAAGAATAATACCGGAAATATAATCAAGTAATTGAAAGAATGACATTAATAAGTAAGTAATTTAGACCCCTGTGCTTTATAAGCCCCATTCCAGCTTTGATCAAGAAAGGGAATCCATCCCAGCGTGCATTATCAATATATAAAGTTGTAGCTATGAAAGTTGGAGTAACACTGTTCAAGAGGACATTGGATTTGTCCCCATCTTTTAAAACTCTCGCTTTATACTGACCAAGGACAACATCTTCAAGGTGTAGCTTTCTCATTGAACTCAAAACCTTAACTTGTAGAGATTTTCATTTCGAAAATCTTCTACATCAAGACCTATAGCAAATAAGGCAATGGTCTACAAAATATGACTTTGGACGATATCGTGGATGATTCCATATTTCTTAAAATACCGTCCTCTTCCTTCCATTCCCCAATCTTCTAATACTATCACCTGTACATTTCGTATGTATGTCTGGTTCCATAAAGGCACAAAGACAAGATTAGAGAAGCGCAATACTGTTAGGTTATCGATGAACCCTCCCTAGAAGATGATCAATCCTATAAATTTGATACTATAAGTATAATATCGTGTACCTATATGTTTTTCCATGTTGAATTTGACGTTTCGGGCTTATGTGTTGTTATAGTGTGCCCTTCATATTCCCATTTCCTTCTATCATGAGGAAGATGTCAGTGGCAAACAAAAGGTTGTCTATGTGTGTTCCTTAGGTTGCAGCTCTGTCGAAGCGGTCGTGTAGTCGAAGCAGAGGGCGGATCACATTTTTGGCTACATGTTGGAGTGCAACTTCATGACTAGGGGTCGCATGGTCGCAAATAATGACTAGTCGTGCTTCTGGCTTCCCCCCTAAGGCTTGAAAACAAGACTTTGCAGCATATGCAAGAGTGAAATTTTACTGAGAGTCACAAAGTCATAGGGTAGAGTTGGTCGCATTTCATGAAAGCTCGCTGAGGCATTAAGACATGACCATGCTTGGTCACAATAAGGTTGGTCATATTTATCGTTGAGGCCCTAAGTTGTGACTTAGAGACTCCCAAGCCCTTGAAAGGAGTTACGACAAAAGGAGTCTTTGGGAAGAACATGTCGTGGAAATATCTTAACGGGGAACCATTATCTTGCAGAAGATCTCAACGCTAGTGTGAAACTCAAAGGGCTCATCAGCTTCGACGACACAATTTTCTGGACATTGCAACATGAATTCCTCCATTGTATCCCTGGCTTACGTGTTAGCCTTTCTACTCGTGCTAATACCTTTCGACTGCCAAATCTCTCACTCACTCCGACCTAGATTGTATATATATCAGTGAGGAGTTTACTTCTTATGGCGAGGGAAAAAGAGGGAAAATAAAGTGCTAGAGTAGATGACCTTTGTCAATCAATTATAGGTTTGATCCAGAGGCTTTTAGCGATTACTGGCGAGGTCGCATGGTCACATTGCAACGAAGGTCGCACCCTTTGGCCTCTTGTGTAGTACAATGTTGTGACTTTGGTGGAGATGCAACTTCCGAGAGATCACATAGTCACATTTCATAGTAGGTTGCATCCCTTGTCTTCTCCTAGAGTGCCATTCTGTGACTTACAGGTTTGCCAATGGAATTGCAACTAGTGACAATGCAGAAAAACAAGTCCAACTTCAGTATTTAGCTTCTGCAACTGTATAAAACTGGAAGTTTGACCTGGCTATGTTATGGCGAAGCGGATTTGATTTTATCCATCGATATGTAAACACCTAAACACTGGGCATTCGTCTTTGTATTTCTTGATAGCACTACTTCTTATGTTCGTTCGTACTCATCTATATATGTGTCCTTCTAGAATGACCGTCTTGTCCAATACCTAAAGGAGTCTGTTCTAAAGCGACTTCGATGGATAACCATGGCTCGTGGGTTATGACGTAGAAGGCATTGCATCATATGATATGGAACCCAGTTGCCTTCCCTTAGTCTCCATAGGACCACGATACTTGGGCTTTCGATATTGCTTTGGCTATGTGAACGCAAAAAATGTCACAGGTTCAAACAACACCGCTATTTGCACGAGGGATCCATGAGATCATATTGTGGGCATGAGCTAAATGCTGCTAAGAGGTCCTCCTTGCCTTTCCTTTTTAATGTCGATTATTTTTTTAGGATCCTCTTTCAAAGCTCGTTTCATCGAACAATACAACTACTGCACATTTGAACTACTTTGACCTTTTAGTTGTGCTCAAAGGTGGTATCCCGACTTAACATCTAAACACCCGAGTTGGGCTCAAAGATTTTCTTTGATCAGCGCCTCCAATGGCACCTCTGTTATTTACATCCCCATGCCTCGCCTTGGATCGTTTGTTGGATTTTTATGGCTTTTTGAGTGAAGAGACCTCCCATATAACTTTTGGGTGCATTGTGATGGCTCAAACTCCAAAACATAATCCATTTATAAATTTCAAACATCCACCATGCCATGTAATTAAGGAATTCTGGCATCAGAGTGTCTTAGTGATGTCGTGCCAAGGGACCACTTATGCAATTGTAGCATAGTTTGTGGTACCTTCAGGGCACCTTGAAAAAGTAGATGAGATGAAAAATAAGCTATTATGCAATAGTGACACTTTTGTGTGAAAAATAAATGAATAAATACACTAATGCATTTGAGGAGCTTGAACAATAAATGATCCCAACAAAGATGTTATTTTATATTGGTTTATGAAAACATGCTTAAGTTTGGCGGCCAACTCAACATTCCAGTGCTTTCATGGATTTATTAATTACAATCGATTTTGATAACACATGATGCCCGAGGATTGATGCACTCATAGAGCCAGTCTCTTGAAACATTTATGATGGTTGGACTATAGGTTACCACGATCTAGGGTTTTGAATATCCATGGGAACGAAAGCCTTGATAAAAATCCTAATGTGCATGCCGAGATGAGGAATTATTGATGAACCTAGGGTCCTATGACATGAAACAATTTCTTCCATGATGACTAACAATGTCGATGGGAACACACTCTCAACAGGATGCAAATTAGGTAAAAACCGAGGGGGATCACCTTTTCCCATTTAGGGTTTTGCCCAAACCTCAAAAATAGCCATCGTAAGGAAAGCCAAATTGCATGTACGTTTGCTCAGACGGGCTCCAAAATCACGAGACTCTTGACGCATTAATAAAGCCATCAACCTTCAAAACCCTAATGCGGTCCCAAGGCATATTTCTGAGGTAAAACATGGTGTGTGGATGCAATGTACAAAATGTGAGTGGGCGTACAAAAGGGGGTTGGATAGGCAAATTCATGGGGAGAGAAACCAGTTGGGGGCCTATCAAAACCCTAAAATCTTGGGGCGAGTGGTGGGGTACCCAAAATTTTGAATATACCCAAAAATTTGGGTGGTGTTGTAGCGGCTACAATAAGGACATAATATAAGAAGGCCTTAAGAGGTGATGTGAGAATGAAACTTCAAAGGGAATCCATGAAACATTACCTTTAATTATGGATTTAGGCACTTGGTTGGCAAGAAATTCCAAGATATTTGAAGATAGGGGTGTCTATACTTTGTAGTGTGTTGTTCAGGGATTGAACATTCTATGTTTTCTCAGTCTTGTAAAATTTGTAAAATTTCCGTATGTAGGTTATAAAAGAAATTATTGATAAGAGGAGGTTTGAGATATTTTGATATTGCATCTTAAGATGACCCTCCAATGGGAGGGACAAGGGGAATACCATTTTGTCCAACTCATGTGCCTTGAGATTAAAAATTGGTATATAGGCTTAGGCACAAATATTTTTTAGAATTTATGGCTATGCACTATTATTTGCTTTGGCAACATAATATGGCCCAACACATATATAGATCTTTGTTGACTCTCTTTTTGTGATCAAATGGATTAGGAAGGAGATTTTTTTAAGGAAATTCACTCTTTAACCACTATTCGATGACAATTGGGTATACAAGTAAGTTTTACTTTTATTTCTATAACCCTTATTTCAAAGAAAGCAACTGACGATGACAATTTATTAAAGCATGGACTTCCTTTAGCTAGTGGATTTTGGATCATATGAGAGGATCATCATGATATTTGCAATAAATTTCAACATGCATATTTTTTTAAGACATCTTATTTCATACTTCAATTTGAAGAGATCGCCGCATGTGCTTTTTTAATTATCTTTTGGATGAACTCCATATAAATGAGCTTTTCAAATCTTTTTTATTATGTAGCAGTTTAAGGCATACACATTTTTTTACTTAAATGCTTTACATATCTTTGAAAATGTATGGTCAATGGTGTGTGATAATCCTTTGTTGACTATACTTTTTGGACATTTATACGCCATTGTTTAGGACATGAAAAAGTTTTTTATGAATGTTGATGGCCCTTAGTATGACAACAATAATGTTACAACTCCCAAGGGTCTCAAATTTAATTATCAACCTGAGGTTCATACAAACATAAGAGGGGTCGACATTGTATCTACAGTAGGAACTATCTTCGTCTCTTATTGATCTTTATGCAGGTGGAAGTATTGAAATGAAGGTTAGATGCACATAGACCAAGCTAACTAAGCTATGTACGAGAAAAACATATTTGTAGAAAATGAATTGCAAAAAAGGAAATGGCACACAAATCTATGCTATTTGCAATGAAAGAAAGCACACTTGTTGAATAACACACACTTTTATGCTAACTACAATAAATGAAAGAGCACACTTACTGAAATAAAAGATTGAGAATCAAAACCCTAATTTGCAAGAAAAGCAGTATTCATAAACAAATTGGCAAGGGCATCTGTGAGGTCTCTACAATTCTAGGTTTCATTATCAATGTCCTAGAGGTGTTGTAATATGTCAAAGAGATCAAATCATGAGTTTATTGTGAAGTCAACTGAGAAAGGAGTGTTTGTTATAGGCTACTACAAGAGTCTTTATTCTGCTACAGGAGACAGTCCATCGAGCATGTAAACCAAACAAAATACAAGTCTAAGATGAGAAAAAGTTGTGGAAATGATAGTAGATGATAACAATCAACTGATCAAAGCTTTAGGGTAGCCTAGTGCAAGCCTATCCTAATGGAATCAAACTATGTGTTTTCATGTAGATGTAAAACCAATTACACAGCAAAATAGTGAACAATTTAATCTATGACAATAGAGAAATACAATGAAGAATTGAAATTGTATTAATAAGTGCTACTATTGCTAACAACTGCATGAATAAATTATAAGAAATATTTGTTCATAAAATATTCTACTTTACCATGTACAAGAACCATGGAAAGATAACTTTCAGAAATGTTGGAAAATGAACAAAAGTATAATGCTAATAGAAGCACAAGAGGCTCTCGGGGTGGACCCAACCAAAGGATGCTCAGAGTCCTCAAAGGGAAACCAAGTTAAGAGCTAAAATAAAACACTACTTTTATTAACGGAGAAACTATCTTCGCATTACAGGATTGTAAAACATGCTTGAGAATACAAAATAAACTTTATTTCTACTCTTCCTCTTCTCTCTATATCCCTATTAGGCTACTTGAGCCTCTTATTTATACATAGAGTGGGGAGCAATCTCCTTGAGAGGAGGGTTGCATTTCCCTTCAAAAAGTCCTAGAAAAGGGGATCTTGCTCCTAGTCCACCTTACATCAACAGGAAGGGGCATTAAATGCCATGAGTTAGTTGAGTTTAGGCACTCCTATTGCATGGAGCAAGTCCCAAAAATATATCTAGTGCTAGATCTCTTGGAATTTGCTCAATATATTTTTAAATCTTGCACAATAAACATGTTAGGGCATATAAAATATGGAAACCACATTGAGCTCTTTTAAGAACCCTTTAAGCTAGGAAAGGACATCATTAACTGCAAAAGGTGGGTTGAAATGTAGTTTTTATGAACATAGGAGTGGATTGATGGGCCTTATAATTTACCTATTTCGAAGGCCTATCAAATGTTATATGTCATTTGATCCATGTAATTTTAACCTTTTTTTCTAAAAAAATTACATTTTGTTATTATTTATTTATTTTTCAATAAAAAAGTTTCTTTTGCCTTGGGAGTTCAAGAGAACAATAGTTTTAATCTCATCAAAATAAAGGGGAATTCAACAAATATGGGAAATTCAAGCTACCCATTCAAAATGCCAAATGTAAGTGATTTATTTTGAGCACTAAATCAAGAAATGAAGGATTTAACAATGACCATGATAATATTTCTATTTAGATTAATTATATGCTTCCCCTCAGGTCTCATCCTACCTGGTTGTTCCTTCACCCATCCTTCTTAGTGCCTATCTCTACCTTCTAACATTGTCCCTTTTTATGCTTGCCATATTCTTCCATTTTGGACCTTATCCTGTCTTGTCACGTCCTCACCCATATCTCTTAGTATTTGTCTCTACCTTCTTAGATATCTTCCTCCTTCTTGCTTACTTATTTATCTATATATATATTTATTTTATTTATTTAATAATAATATATATAATTCTATTTGCATGTGGTCACGAGTACCCTGGTCAGTGAGTGATCGCTACGTCCACGGAAAAATTTGGGCGATAGCTAGGCTAAATCGCCCCCCAGCCTACTGCAAGACCTGACCCCAAGGGCTTCGAGTGGATTCGACCTTGTGATCTCCCGATGGCGAGGCACAATTTTTGACCAACTGAGCTAACCCTTGGGGCTTCTTACTATATTCTTTTATTTCCAAAGACAATCAAATTAAAGATGGGACAATTGGAAATGTAGGTTCAGGGGTAAATATTAATTATTAAAATTTCAAGGTTTAAGATTAGAGTGATGGTTAATAATGTGAAGGCTAAATGTTTGACATTACATTAAAATGATTAGAAATAAGGGTCATTGGTTACATTTAGCCAACCTCAGTGCAAACAAGTGTATTATAAAGAGTTTTATATTTGGAAAAATATATAAGTTAGTAAATATGCACACAAATGGTGTGTGTGTGTGCACACATTTTGTTGTTGATGTATTAATTTCTAAAGAGAGGTAGTGGGAGGTCCTCAGATCAATTCTTATGAGTGATCCTCCTTGTAATCTTGGTGCTTCGTCCTTTAGAAGATGGACCCAATTAACACAAAGGTGATACAAGATTTGGGGAAGAACATGAATGTTGCTACCATGCTAGGATAAGTAAAACAGTTTAATCCCTACACCTGGAAATCTATTGCTTGCTTCGTTGGGCACTAAATCATTAAGATTGTATTGTAGTGCATGAATGTGAGACACAACCTCCCTCAAGGTCGTAACAAGTGAACACTTTTTGATTTAAGGCCTCCAAAACAACCAACTAAATGGTTTATTATTAAGTTTTCATAAAATAAGCATATTACAATATACTTATCTCAACAACAATAATTTTACTTTGATTCTTACTAATTTTCCTCATCAAACTCAATAACATTCCAATTATAATTATTATATCTCAATCCATAAATCCTTTTCCTCATCAAACTCGATAACATTCCAATTATAATTATTATATCTCAATCCATAAATCCATGATCATAATTAATCATGTCAAAATAACCCTTACTTTATTGAAAAATATAAATGACCAACAAACTTTGTAAATCAAAACTAATAATTCAGATCAATAAAATTCAATTACGAATAAATTTATACAATCTCAAATCTTTAAACATAATTCAAATATAATAAAAAAATAAACTTAAATAATTTATCTTAAAACCCACAATGAATTACTCTATTCATAGTAAAAAAATTTCCCCATTAAAAAAAACATCCCCCAACATAGCTAACATCTAATATAACAAGGTGCAAAGTGAAATATGTTACCAACTTACTAATAATATAATTTACATCCCCCAACATAGCTAACATCTAATATAACAAGGTGCAAAGTGAAATATGTGGCTAATAATATAATTTTTACTTTATTTAATGAGAAAAAACATAGCATCTATGATATGTCACAGTGGATGGTGACTACTTTCAATTCTGGATATTATTGAAAGTTGTATGAGGAATAACATCAAATGGAAGGATTGTGGAACACACTTCCGAGAGTGTGGAATGGAAGAAAGTAGATTGAAAAAGTGTAGTTTACAATGTCAAATCATGAAGGAATAAACTACAACCCTTGATTTATGGTTTTGGGCCAATCAATTTCTATATTTTTCAAAGTAAAAGCTATCCAATCCTTTTTCAATGTCAAAGGAAATGGAATACCGTGGGTGGTGATACAGGGTTGTTTCCCACAAACATACACGACCCACCTTTTTCTATTTTAGGATATTCTTCTTGTGGCTACCTAACCTACCTTTTATTTATTTATTTACATGACTGTTAACACCGACTTCAAACAATTCATTTTAAATTATTATTAAAACTAGTCTTCATATCTTACCATCATGTAATTTGCCAATCACAAAATCTCACTTTTTATCATTGCCATCAAATTATATAACCTTGCCTTTTGCACTTACAACCAAAATGCACTATCATTTGGTTGTAGTGCCCAAGGTAACATTGCTTATTTCTAAAATGCAAAATCTCTAAGAATGATATTTAAATAATTAACCTTTGATACTATATATATATTCAACAATATAAGGGATTGAGTTTAGTTTTAATAATGTATTACAACAATGTATATGTTTGAATGATTTTGATATTCTATATGTGGAATGTAAGAAGAATTTATTTTTACTTTCACATATATGAAAGGCAGAGAAGGATTTCCATAATGCATTAGGTCTAATAATATAAAGGTTTAAATAGTTTTGATATTGCAGGTATGGGAAGGAAAATGTATCATTTTTTCCTAGGTTAATTTTAATATATTTATGTAATATTGTATTTTTGAGAAATTCGAAATATAATTTATTAGATAGAAAGATAAAGTATTTAATTATATTGGTATTTTTAAAGAGTGAAAATTTGGTATTTATATTTTCTTATTATTATAAGCACACAAATAAGTTAAATATATACACATAAATTAAATGTTTTGGAATGTGGGTGAGGTTAGCAAATTTCCCTACCCATTTGCCAATCTTATAAGTACGAGAAAGATGGAAATGCGTTCAAAATATTTTTTTTTAACAGTAATGATCCAATGACTAAGAGTGAGTTGAGATGTCATGTATTGGTTAAAACAGAGTGAAAACTACTTGGGGCTACTCCTTGAGCCTAATCAATACATACTAAGCATGTCATTTCGATGTAATCAAACCTGAGTGGTGAGGGAGTTAAAAACCCACCTCAACAACTTGGTCTACCCTTACTTGATGTGTTCAATAGATTTATTAAGTTAAACACAACTTATAATTAAAGGGAAATTATTACTTATGTTTGAATACATGTTGAGATTGAATTTAATCATAACGAACTAGATATGATTGTTTTAGTGGGGTAACTCATAATGGATCCAAGTAGAGGGATATGAGAACCCAAATTTTTATCGAAGAGCTTGCTAGCATACATATTTATAGGGATCCTTTAATAATCCTTGGTCCTTAGATAAAAATAGTTGAAATAGTAAGCTTATAAGATGAGTATCATCAGAGAAGAAAACATAAAGAGTAGCTCCAAAATGATACACATAATAAGGAATACAAACACCATTGGTTTAGGCATCCAACACAAGTTCAATGATCCAAAGCCCTATAAGGGAAGTGATGGGGATATGGCCTCAATGCCTTTATCTTTAGTGTAGATAGTCATGGTTTAAAACCCCTTTGCTAGGTTGGAAATGCAGTATGAATTAGAGGATATCAAACCAAATAAGAAAATAGAGTTATTATCCAATGTTGAAGTATTCAGGACTTTACAATAAATAACTCTTTTATTAGTGAAAGAACCCTATAATGAGTGGAAATATATCAAAAGAAGAAGGAAGGGGATTTTATAGTTGTAAAAACAATTCCAACAAAATAAATATGCCTAACTATTATTTCACACAATCCTATACAACATGTCCAGAAAAGAAAAATGACTAATCCCTCACATCTTCAAACTCCTAATAAAAAAACATAATAAAAAAACCCTTATCATTAAAAAAAATACACAATAATAAAAATGAAACATAATTCTAATCAATAACCAGAATGACACATAATTCTAATCAACCATAATTCTAATTAATTATTCATATTTAGATAAAAACTAAAATTTAAAACCTCAAACTAAATTTAAAAGAATTATTTCTTGAAAATAAACCTTATAAATATAAAATAAAAATAAAACTGGTTTCAAGTACAAAACCTTCCATAAATTACAATGCTAAATATATAATAAATATTATTAAACAATATGGGATAACAAACATAATATCAAATTAAATTTGAAAACTATACCTCTAAACTCCACCTGTGACATGGGTGTCAAACTATTTCTAACAAAAACTTAGGCATACCATGTTTTTCCTTTTTAAACAAAATTTCAAAAAATTCCAATAGTGATGTATGGTTTGTTATTAAACCATACATGATAACAAACATAATATAACATTAACTTTAAAAACTATAACTCCAAACTCCACATGTGACATGGGTGTTGACTATCTCCAACAAAAACTTCCACGCACTATGTTTTTCCGTTCAAACAAATCATCGACTCTATAGTAGAAGAGAGATACACTACGTTGCAGAACATCGTAACATAATATACAATAATATTAAATATACAATACAAATTTTAAATAATATTTAATAACAAGCATAATATTATAATAATTTTGGAAAATTAGGTACAAATTTAATGTATAACATAGCGTTGAATATTTTTAAATATTAAATAATTAAAATTATAAAACAATATTTTAATTAAATAGAGAGGTGTTTTGTAATCCAATTTTTTAACATTTGATTCTTTAAAATTAAAATAAATTAATTTTAGATTAAAATAAAATAAAATGATAAAATAATAAAAATAAAAAATCTATATTATTATTTATTATTAATTTTTGTTGGGTAATTAAAGGAAATTTGACTTGGTTAAGTTACAAATGATTTTTTAGCTTTAAGTTTATGAGAACCCGTAATATTGGCAGAGAGATAAGTCTATTTTCACTTTAAAAGAGGTTTACATTTTACGAGATTTGATCCCTCTCCACACTTGGTAGATTTGGAATTAAGATAAATTGGACTTATAATAAAACATTAACTTAAAAAAAAAAAATTCATACAAAATTCTCACTATGTTTTTCCTTTTCAACAAATTTCAAAAAAATTAATTGTTTGGCATCTACTCTCGTACACTTTCTTTTTTCTCCTTTTTTTTTTTTTGCTTTTTTCAGGAAGAAAAAGCTGAATTATATTATATTGAGTCAATATAACAGTTACAATATGGAACATATCATGCTGATGAGACCGGATAAGCTGGGGATATGGATCACAAATACAAATAGATCCGTGTAGATGAGACGCATCGTGCAAAAAGCAGAGGGGGAATCGGCGGAAAAACATATATATGCCAAACAAAAGTAAGGAAAACAAAAAAGGTTGAGAGAACTAGATTTGATAATCAAAAGCCTGGAAGAGAGAAGTCCAGGATGGAAAATACTTCCCCTCCAGACTTTACCTCCAGGGACTAGCAGCCTGGACAAGATGAAGACCGTTCTTGGACAGGCTGTCTGCAAGCTGGTTCTGTGCCCTGTAGATGTGCTTGATGGTGCAATCTCTCAAGTGGCTCCAAAAGAACATGATCCTGTCCATCCAGGCAGAGAGGTGGGGGTGTTTGATGAGGCATTTTCCATTTACATGATCGACCATGATCTTTGAGTCCCCGAAGATGGAGATGTTGTGAATATCAAAATAAATACAAAAAGCAAGAAGACCAGCAAGGGCTTTAGCTTCAGCTAGGCTGTTGGTGCCCTTTCCAGAATTCCAAGAGAGATAGTACTGAAGATCCTTGTCCATGATAATGAGAGCTCCACAGCCACATGTGCTCTGCTAGGTGGCGCCATCAAAGAAGGCCATTGGGGGGAAGGCTTGTAGATCTTTTTGACCATTTTTGTTGATCGCTTTCTATTCATTTAAATGGTTACACTAATATTAAATTACAACTTTCACCTTATAAATTGAGATGAAAAAACATCATAACATAATATACAATAATACAAATTATATATTAAATACCTAAATAATATTTAATAACATAATATAACATTAATTTAAAACTATTTAACAAATTCCATATTAGTGTTGAATATTTTTAAATACTAAGTAATTGAACTATCAAACAAAGTATAATATAATATTAATTTTAAAAAAATATAAGTTTTACATGTGACATCAATTTTGAGTTACATACACCCAATGTTTCTTTTTAAACAAATTTCAAAGAATTTCTAGGTTTGGGATTCACTTAGCATATTAAAATGAGATTTAATAACATAATATAACATTAATTTTGAAAAACTATGTAACAAATTTTATATCTAACATTATTGTTGGATATTTCCAAATAATAAATAATTGAAGCTACCAAAGGACACGCCTATTATATTATTAATTTCAAAAAAACATAAGTTTTACATGTGACATTCATTTTTCCACTAAAAACAAAACATAAATTTTACATGTAACATCCATTTTTCCAATAAACACTTCTACATTCTACGTGTTTCTTTTCAAAAAAATTCCAAAGAAGTTCCGGGTTTGGCATCGTACTAAAGTGAGATTTAATATACATAATATAAAATTAATTTTGAAAAAACCATATAACAAATTCAATATATAACATTAATGTTGAATATTTCCAAATACTAAATAATTGAAAGTATCAAACAATACCTAAAATATAATATTAATTTAAAAAAACATAATTGAAATCATCAAACAACACATATGATATAATATTAAATTTGAGAGAAAAACGTAAGTTTTACATGTGACATCAATTTTGATTATTTCCAGGAGAAACTTCCACACACCATGTGTTTCCTTTCAAAGAAATTCCAAAGATGTTCCAACATAGATTTTACAAACTAAAGGTAGATTTAATAACATAATATAAAGTTAATTTTAAAAAACTAAATATACCATTAATGTTGAATATTTCCAAATACTAAATAATTGAAACTATGAAACAACACATATAATATAATATTAACTTTGAAAAAATATTTTTTTTACATTTCACCATGTATAATATAATATTAACTTAGAAAAAAAATATAAATTTTACAATTTTTTCCCATGGCTTAATTTTAATTGATAGAAAAAGAACATTACATGGTGTAGATGACTCTTCCGTCATTCAAAATATAGATTTTATGTGATTCCAACAAATACTTCTACACACCCTGTGTTTCCTTTCAAAAAAATTCTAAAGAAGTTCATGGTTTGACATCCCCCAACTAAAGTGATATTTGATAACATAAGTGAGATTTAATAACATAATATAACATTAATTTTGAAAAACCATATAACAAATTTGATATATAACGTTATGTTGAATATTTCCAAATACCAAATAATTGAAACTATCAAACAACACATATAATATGATATTAATTTCGAAAAAGAGACATAATTGAAACTATCAAACAACATATATAATATAATATTGACTTCGAAAAAACATAAGTTTTAAATGTGACATCAATTTTGACTATTTCCAACATAAACTTTCACACACCATGTGTTTCCTTCCAAACAAATCCCAAATAAGTTACTGATTTGGCATTGACTCTATGTACTAAAGTGAAATTTAATAGCATTATATAACATTAATTTTGAAAAACAATGTAACAAACTTGATATATAACTTTAATGTTAAATATTTTTAAATACTAAATAATTGAAACTATCAAACAACACTTATACAATTGAAACAATCAAACAACACTTATAATATGATATTAGCTTTAAAAAAAAATACAATTAAAGTAATCAAACAACACTTATAATATAATATTAGCTTCGAAAAAAACATAAGTTGTATATATGACATCCATGTTGATTATTTCCAACAAAAAGTTCCACACACCATGTGTTTTTTCAAAAAAATTCCTGGTTTAAGTACTAAAGGGAGATTTAATAACACAATATAACATTAATTTTGAAAAACTATATAACAAACTCAATATATAATATTAGTGTTGAATATTTCCAAATATTAAATAATTGAAACTATCAACCAACACATTAATGTTGAATATTTCCAAATATTAAATAATTGAAACTATCAAACAACACATTAGTATTGAATACTTGCAAATATTAAATAATTGAAACTATCAAATAACATATTAACTTTCTAAAAAACATAATTGAAACTATCAAACAAAACTTATAATATAATATTAACTTAGAAAGTTTTACATGTGGTAACGATTTTGACTATTTCCAATAGAAATTTCCACATACCATACCATGTGTTTCTTTTCAAACAAATTCCAAAAAACTTTCTAAAATTTAATAACATAATTTAATAATATAATGTAACGTTAGATTTAAGAATTTTGTGATCTATATTGTAAATAATAATTTACTAAAATTAGATTTAATAACATAATATATAAAATACATCTTAAATTTTTGTAAATCTATTGTAAATGAAAAAACAAAATCCATAAAAATATTTGCAACTATTAAATAATTGAAATTATCAATATATCTAAATATTAAATAATTGAAATTACCAACACATATAATATGATATAATTTCGAAAAAAAACATAATTGAAACTATCAAATAATACATCAATTTTAACTATTTACGACGTAAACTTGCACACACCATGTGTTTACTTTCAAACAAATACCGGAAAGGTCCCTGGTTTGGCCTGGACTCTGCGTACTAAAGTGAGAGACGCTCCCGCTTCGTCTAGATGGTTGCACCGACATCAATCCACGAACCGCGGGCTGGATTGAGGTGAGATCGACAGAACGTCACGGCGCTGTCATTAGCCGTGGCATCAGCGCTTGACGCCGTGACTTCCACATACATCTTTCCATCCACAGGGACCGGATCAAATAATAAATATTAACCGAATAAAAAGTTGTCAACGTGGCTGACAGAGTCCATCCGTGTATGTGAGGGGTTTCCGTTGTCGGCTTGCCTTTGACAGCCAGAGTCCAGCTATTGACGTGACGGGTCCAGATCGGCGCAACACGTGGCCAGTGAACAGTGGACTAACGGATTTCCTGGCCCCGCCACGTGACATTTAGTGCGTGTGAATCGCGGCCCTAAATGGCGTTAAATTAAAAAGTAAATAAAAAACAGAGTTTAGGGAAAAACAATTGTTACAGGGCCCTGAAGAGTTAAAAAAGAAAAAAATTACCCTCGGGACGGTACAGAAATAAATGCTGCTGTGAGGATACATAAGTTGGTGCCATTTGCGTTTGATTTTGCTGGTGTGCTGTTGCAGGAGAATGTGGGATCGCGGGTTCGAACTTCGTGGAGTGTAGGGTTTTGGCTTGGAATGAGGAGAGAAGGGCGAACGAGAAGAGTAGGGAAGGGCAGTTATTGATTGCGTGCGCGCCTGGCTTATCGCATCTCGACATTCGCGGATCGAATCTCACAAACTCCAGGCGGCCTCCGCATTGTGAGATCGGCGCAGCTTCTATGTAGGCGGGGCTGCCGATGGGTTCGTTTTCTATCAGTTAGAAGACGGAGGAAGCGGAGGAGGACAACGTACTTACTATTATTGTTATCGTTTTCAAAAGTCTTTCCAACTTATGCCAAAGATCCATTCTTGCATTCACTGAAGTGAAAAGATCCAGGTTTGGGCAGAGTGCTTTTTCCAGTTTTTGTTCATGTGACTCCCCGGGGGGTGGGGCGTCGTTTGGTTCTTATGTATGGCAACCAATTTTGAGTTTCAAGAATGGTGGAACAAGGAGAAAGAAACCCACAGGGGCACTTCCGTGGTAGTGAAAATGGAGAATCCAAATTGGTCCATGGTGGAATTGCAAAGCCCCGACGACGATTTCCAGCATTCAGATAAGCAGGGCCGGGGCAAAAATGCCAAGCAACTTACCTGGGTTTGGCTGCTGAAAGCCCATCGCGCCGCGGGCTGTGTCGCCTGGCTCGCGCAGGGGCTATGGAGCCTTCTCTCCGCCGTAAAAAGAAGGGTCACTTTGAACAAGAATCAAAATCGTGTGACAGAGGAGGACAAACCAGGGAAAAGTAAACTGTATAGAGTCATTAGAGGGTTTCTGTTATTTGCCATTTTGATGCTAGGGTTTGAGATTGCGGCTTATATGAAAGGCTGGCACTTTAGCCGCTCTCATTTCGACTTTTCTCCGTCGCTGGACTTGCAGGGCGTTTTGCATTCCATTTATTCTGAATGGGTATTTGTTAGGGCCACTTATCTTGCCCCTCCTCTTCAGACATTGGCCAACATCTGTATTGTGCTGTTTCTTATCCAGTCGGCAGATAGACTGGTGTTGGCGATGGGGTGCCTGTGGATCCACATCAAAAAGATTAAGCCGGTGCCCCAATTCGAATTCCCAAGCTCAGCAGCGGATTTGGAAAAAGGTGCATCAGCAGACTATCCGATGGTTCTGGTTCAGATTCCCATGTGTAACGAGATGGAGGTAAGCGTAAGCCTAAGCTCTTGTATTGCAATGTGGGTTCTTTTAGTCTCCTCAACCTACATTATGCAACAATGCGCGTGTTTTGTTCTGTATTTTAGAACAGAGGCTACATAACACTAGATTTGCAATTTCGATTTGTTTCATGTGTTCACAACTGTTTTTTTATTGCATTTTGTGCTTTTTTTATACATTTATAGGTTGAAGCATAAAATGATACTAGAGAGATATTGTATTGATCTGTTAGACAAACAAAAGCTACAGTGAGGAAACCTTTGCTACTGCTAATAGAGGGTTTCTAACAACAAGAAATCCGAGCTAATAACACGATTATAAGATGCTTTGATAAAACTGTAAGTGGAGATTACATCACAACATTCAAACGGCAAACAGGTTTATGAAGAAGCCCAGAAACATGGAACTGTCCGTTTTTATTTATTTAATTTTCAGTATACCATGCTACAGAAATAAGGAGCAGCAAATCAAAGCACGAATAGTAACATCTATTGTAGAGTGAAAAATTGTTGATTGCTTCATCGAGTGTGGTGGTACAGAGTGTTTCACAGATTTACAGTCCTTGCTCTATGCCACTGGCAGCAAGGTTTCAGTGCTCCGTCTGTGTCTGCGTTCTGTGCGACTGCAGCTTTATCTGCTTTTCGTCCCCACTCTCTTCCCTCCAGGGAACAGACATTATCAAAATCAAAGACGGAAATTTTCTACCCATTTCCTTCAATTTGGTCTTTTGATGACTCCTTTTGCCAATGTGGCTTCAGTGATTAGGTGGCCACAATTTTTGGACAGATCATGTTTCACAGATTTACAGTCCTTGCTCTATGCCACTGGCAGCAAGGTTTCAGTGCTCCGTCTGTGTCTGCGTTCTGTGCGACTGCAGCTTTATCTGCTTTTCGTCCCCACTCTCTTCCCTCCAGGGAACAGACATTATCAAAATCAAAGACGGAAATTTTCTACCCATTTCCTTCAATTTGGTCTTTTGATGACTCCTTTTGCCAATGTGGCTTCAGTGATTAGGTGGCCACAATTTTTGGACAGATCATGTATGGTGTGCATTTTTTTAGGTTGTTACTGAAAAAATACTAGCATATTAAAAAGGTCAAGTACTGTACGAGGCATGACTCTCTTTCCATCCAAACTGGAATAGGCAACATATTTAACCGGGTACCATATTCCAAATGTCTGATGTTCTTCTAAAGGAAAAATCCATTGCAGCTACCTGAATCAATGCTGGTCTTTATTTTCATTGTCTTCTCTTTTTAGACTCTGGCTAGAATGTGGGTTATGCCCAATTGAATCTGTGAGATTGTTCATCTCTCTCCACCGTTCTGTAATCCCATACACATTGACTGAATGGGCTATGGATTAGTGTACTTGCGGTATGCTAGTTATTTGGCCTTTTTCTCTCTTTTGGAGGTGTTGGTGAGCTGACCGGAGGCTTGCAATGTTGGATATTTGCCCCTCTTCCATTCAAAAAATGACTTAGCTTGGCACTCTAAACTGAAAAATGATAAAATTAGTGTATGCTTAACTGGAAAATAATTGAATTAGTGTCCAGTCAGTGTCGGGGGTGTATTCTATGCCTCGTACAGGATGCTCACAAGTTATGTTGCAGTAAATATGATCCAGTGTTGTTTTGAAAATTTGCTTTATCTTGTTTTGATTATCAATGTTTCAATGTTTCTGACCATTTTTTTTCCGCTTCTAATTCAGTAAAGTGACAAAACTCACATATTGTGTTTGAAGACTGTTACTGAGTTTATGATTGACCTCTTTGTTTGTTTTTTTTTTCAGATGTGTTGCTAAAACATAAGTTGATTTTATCTAGTGTCTACATATGGGAGATGGTGTAAACATGTAATTGTTGTGAGGACTAGGTTCTGATTGTTAGATATTGTATTTTTTCTGTTAAAACTGGTTCTGGTCTTCCTTAAATCTATCTACCGATGCGGGAGGATGGAAAATTTGATTATCTATACCTTTTGTCACTCTCAAGTTCTGGTCCTTAGATCCTGTGATTCTTCTTCTGATGTCTAGTTGTTGTTGGTACTTGGTTTACTGTCTTTAGATCCTGTAAACTTTTCTTTTAAATGTGTGATTTTGATAGCACTTGGGGTTCTAGTGACAAAGCCACAAAGATTTTTATTGACTTATATATACGTTTATGAGGCTATCCAATTATGGCATTCTTCTTTAAACTGCATTTCATTCATTTTATTATGGATTTAGATTTCACATTTTCTAGGAGTTGTGTTTGCACTCGCACATTGTATTCGTACTGGTTGTATCCTTAAATCCCATTGACCTATTTATGGTGATTCATTGGACATTAATAAAATTATCTTATTTTATTGGGACAAACTTTTTGAGGACCTCAATTCTGTGGGTTTTTATTAAAAAGACTGGTGTTTGTTTATTCTATCATGCATCAATTATTATGTTAAATCTAACTTGATTCTGTTTTGTTGAAATTCTTTGCAATAGTAACGTTTGTAGGCTGGGTGCTTTGAAGTTTTGTTCAACCCCTATTGGTCTGTAATCTATTGTACTGCAACTGCAGATATACGGTATTGAGCAGAATTCCATATTGTTCAACAAGATTGCTAGAATTTGATTTCAACTTTCTTTCCTATGTATTGTTTTGCAGGTTTATCAGCAATCTATTGCTGCAGTATGTAACTTAGACTGGCCAAAAGAACGGATGCTTGTGCAAGTTCTTGATGATTCGGATGATGTAGATGTGCAGTTACTTATTAAGTCAGAAGTGCAGAAATGGCAACAGAAGGATATTAACATTGTCTACAAACACCGAGTGGTCCGTACTGGCTATAAGGCTGGGAACCTTAAGTCTGCGATGGCTTGTGATTATGTGAAGGACTATGAATTTGTTGCCATTTTTGACGCAGACTTTCAGCCCAGTCCAGATTTTTTGAAAAAAACTGTTCCACATTTCAAGGTTAGTCTCTCAGTTGTGTATTACAGCAGCCAATCAAGGTTCTTATGTTGTCTCAAGTGTTTTCTTCCTTTTATGATCAGTCTAAGCTCTTTGCCTAACTGTAGGGCAATGAAGATTTGGCTTTGGTGCAAGCAAGGTGGGCTTTTGTTAACAAGGATGAGAATTTATTGACAAGGTTGCAGAATATAAACTTGGCTTTCCATTTTGAGGTCGAGCAGCAGGTTAATGGTGTATTCATCAATTTCTTTGGTTTTAATGGGACTGCTGGTGTCTGGAGAATCAAAGCCCTTGAGGAGTCAGGGGGCTGGTTGGAAAGAACTACTGTGGAGGACATGGATATTGCTGTACGTGCTCACCTAAATGGATGGAAATTCATATATCTTAATGATGTTCAGGTATGGAATACATTCATTTGTTGTCTAGTTGAGGATGTGATCCAGTATCTAAAAATGGTGATTGTCTTATTACATATATCTGAATGCGCAGTGCCTGTGTGAGCTACCGGAGTCTTATGAAGCATACCGAAAGCAGCAGCATCGATGGCATTCAGGTCCAATGCAGTTATTCCGTTTGTGTCTACCAGACATAATCCGTTCTAAGGAGGTTGGTTTTAGTCCATAGTACATGCTTTTAGGAAAAATAAAACATTAAGGAGGTGCTTTTTACAATCTGCTTTATTGGTTATTTATGGGGTGAAGTTCTTGTAAGTTATTTATTCTGATTTTTAATTGCTGAATGAGTTTTCCTCTTGGTTCTTATTTGCAACTCTTTGCTCTTTTCTGTTGTCCCTGCAGATTGGTTTCTCGAAGAAGGCCAACTTAATATTCCTTTTCTTTTTGCTGCGAAAGCTCATTCTCCCTTTCTATTCATTCACTCTTTTTTGCATCATCCTTCCAATGACTATGTTTTTGCCAGAAGCCCAATTGCCGTCTTGGGTCATATGCTATGTGCCGGTTATCATGTCATTCTTTAATATACTTCCTGCACCAAGATCGTTTCCTTTCATTGTTCCATATCTTCTCTTTGAAAACACAATGTCTGTAACAAAATTCAATGCCATGATCTCTGGGCTTTTTCAACTTGGCAGTGCTTATGAATGGGTGGTGACAAAAAAGTTGGGCAGATCATCTGAAGCTGATTTAGTTGCTTTTATGGAGAAGGAATCACATCCTCAATTAGAACACCCAAGGCATCATCGGGGTGTTTCAGAGTCAGGCCTTGATGTCCTCAACAAATTAACTGAACAGCAGCAGAAACAACCCTTTAAAAAGAAAGCCAATCGGCTTTATAGGAAAGAATTGGCTTTGGCTTTTCTTCTTTTAACAGCATCTGCTAGGAGTTTATTGTCTGCCCAAGGAATTCATTTTTACTTTTTACTGTTTCAAGGGATCTCTTTCCTCCTTGTTGGCCTTGATTTGATTGGGGAGCAGGTTAGTTGAATTCCACAGCATAAAGCTTGGGCAACCTCTTTACAAATTGCCTTGCCCTTGTAATGTTCTTTGACACTAACTGGAGACCTGATTTTAGGCCAAGATTCAAGTGAGCTCAACTTTGAATAAATGTCGCTGCAGGCCTAGTAATTTCAGGGTATGGTTTTGCAGATGTATTAAAAAGTTGGAGATATGAATATAGCACTTGATCATGCAGGGTAATATGGTGATGACGGGATCCTGAAAAGTGTCCTGAAAAGTGTTTAAGTTTAAGCCATCACCCTTTTGGGGATTCAGAGTAACAGATGTTTCACCAAATGTTTGTATGTTTATTATGAACGCAGCAGCCTTGTCATTCCAACGTCAAGTGTCACATTTTCATGGCTGATTCACAAGAAGTGAGTGTGCACCAAGTGGTGTATTTATGACTCTGCGAATCACAATGGGAGGCTGCTCTCGAGAATTGGTAATTCCCATAGATTGTTGCCTACGCATGCCTCTGATGTATCTTAGATTTCAGTGCTCCAGCATAATTCTTTATTGTCTTCCCTATTCTTGTGATTCTGGGTCAATTTTTTTTATTGGAAACATTTTTTAATAGGTGCGAGCCTGATTAAAAGAGGTTTAGGGTGAATTGTCTCATTACGAAGTTCTTTTCTGGCCTATTTGGCAGATATATGTAGGCTTATTTATTGTTGAACATTAGAAGATGTATTCCATATTGTATATCCAATTGCACAGATGGGATAAACCAGAAAATTTGTTGACCTCTCTTTTGCCTAACCTCCTTCACATTTTTTCCTTTGATTGTATTTGATTAACTTTGTGTGTTCATGTTCCCCTGCGCATCCAGATTAAATTTTTAATATAAATTGTGCAATTAGCATATCAACATCAATAGCTTCAGTAGCAATGTATATGTGAATGGGATCCTTTAAATTTCAAATTTCAAATAGAAAAAGCACAGCCGAAAACTGAAGTTCAGTGTTTTTTTGTAAGCTTGTCGGTATCTGTCATCTTGCTTCCCTAAGCTTAAAGCATTTAAGGTTCCTTAGGCTTCCTAGTATTTTCGGGGTACATACAAGTTCATATTATTTGGTTTAGCTTTAAAATAGATCGAACTTGTTGGTATCTGCAATCTTGCTTCCTTAAACGATAATGTATCTTCCTCGCTTTTAATGTAACTGAATTTTTGGAATTATATAGTGAAACTTTCACTGAGAATTGCGTGTAGAATATATCGTTGCGTTGCAAGTATTTTAAGGGGGTATAAGCATTTGAAGTAATTTGAATATTGAAGCTGACATAGCTTTTTCAGAACGAAAAAAAGCAGTATTTGTATTAATATAAGTATTTACATACTGAAAAAGAGATATGCTTGGACAGCAAATGATTTAAAAAGGCTGTGTAGAAACACAGCACACTGAGATGATAATACATTGCATGGAGAGTTGCAATATGTAATATTAAGGAAATGTGAGAGCAAGAAACAGAGGATCTCCGCCCAAGATACCAGGGATGACTTCCAGGTCTATATATATAGTAAACAAAACCGACCAGTTGTGATAAAACAAAAAGGTAGTAAAAAAAATCATACCTTCCGTAGGGAGTTTGAAAGCATTTAGCAAAAAGGAAATACCTGAAAGATACCAAAAACAGTATGGATTAAATACCCAGCAAGGAGAATCTTCTCTCTGATATGTGGCTGGACCCATTTGAATTTCCATTTTCCATACACCAAGCTGGCTTGTTAGTCCCTTCTTTGATAGTATATCAGCACTCTGTGGCTGGACCCATTTGAATTTCCATTTTCCATACACCAAGCTGGCTTGTTAGTCCCTTCTTTGATAGTATATCAGCACTCTGTGGCTGGACCCATTTGAATTTCCATTTTCCATACACCAAGCTGGCTTGTTAGTCCCTTCTTTGATAGTATATCAGCACTCTGGTTCTGGATTCTGTCCACATGATTAATACTGAAGTCCTTTTTCCTACTCCATAAAGTATCTATCCTGTTCATCCACCCTGATAACATGGAGTTCGTTATGGATAATTTCCTTTTGACATGCTCAATAATGATTTTTGAGTCCCTGTAAATATGAAGATTCTGAAGGTTATCGAAACGGAAAATGAGAATTTGTTGTTTTGGATGCTGAAATTCAGGGCTTTATGCGGTTCGCATGTTAAGTAATTTTATTGTGTTGTTGGTTCCGGTAAACGTTGCCTGATTTATAGAAGCAAATCAAACCAGAAAATGTCATGGAAATTTCTTTTATTTTGAGTACAGTAGTTCTGGTAAACATTGCTGTTGGTTTAGGAAGCAAATCAAGCTAGAAAATGTCACAGAAATTACTTTCTTGTTTTAAGTGCCATGGTTATGATAAAGGCTTTCTGTTTTTAGAAATGAAAAATGGTGTGGAACTTTTTTATTGCTTTAACTGTCGTAGAAATTACTTTTCTTGTTTTAAGTGCCTTGGTTGTGATAAAATTTTTCTGTTTTTAGAAACGAAAAATGGTATGGAACTTTTTTAATGCTTTAAACTGCCTTGGTTATCGTAAACAAATGGTATGGAACTTTTTTAATGCTTTAAACTGCCTTGGTTATCGTAAACATTGCTGGTTTTCTAGGAACATGGTGGAACACTGTTTATCTGCACCATTTTATTGCGGGTAGATGGTCTTTTAATTTTCATGCACCTCTGACATACGTGACCATTAGTAAGGCACTGACAAATTAGAGCGAACCATTCCTTAAATCCATGTGATGAATAAATTCACACAAACTAGTACTCTAGGTTGTATTAATATATGGGCTCGATGGCTATTAGTATTTTCCTTTTGTCGATGGGGCTAATTATTGCAATATTGCAATAGAACAGTGTGACATTAAAAAGTCGCGACCTTACAATTAGCAAATGAGAGGCCACGGTTGACGCTAGTTGGTTTAGTTCCCTTCGTTGCGCACTGGTAAAGGTTAAAGTCTGCTTGAGGTGTGAAGTTCATTGGGTTACCTACCCCATTCCCCTTGGTGTTGGGTTCAGGGTACGTATACGAACTAGCCATTGTATACGAACCAGCCATTGTTTGATGTGACATCACGTGCATTGGTGGGCTGAACTTGTAGCCAACTTGATTTTGTTGATTTGTTGTATCCCAAGGTGGTTGTGGGACGTGGAACTTGGCCTTCCGTTATAGGCAAGAGCTAACCAGCCTGCCATAGGGCGTTAAATGACTTGTTAGCTGCATGCCTTTTAACTTTATAACACACCCCATTATTTTTCATTTATCTCGTTATATTTTTCATTTATCTCGTTATGCACGCGGGTGTGTTATAAAGTTAAAGAGCATGCAGCTAACCAGTCATTTAATGTTCTATGGCAAGCTGGTTAGATCTGGCCTTCCGTCATATGCTTGCGACATGGGAAGCAAGATATTTCATTTTTCTTTATCATATGTTAAGGTGTGAAGTTCATTGGATTACCTACTCCATACCCCCTTGGTGTTGGGTTCAGGCTACGTATACGAACTAGCCATTGTATATGAAACAGCCATTGTTTGATGTGACATCACGTGCTTTGGTGGGCTGAACTTGTAGCCAACTTGATTTTGTTGTTTTGCGGTCTTGCAAGGTGGTTGTGGGACGTTGAACTTGGCCTTCCATCATTTGCTTGTGACATGGGAAGCAAGATATTTCATTTTTCGTTTTATTATTATTATTATATATTACGATGTTGATTCTAGAGTGTTGGATCTTGAGTTTAGGGTTGTTGCAGTGTTTACTTTAATATATACACAACTTTGTTGTTAGAAGAGGTGGGTTTGTCTTCATTTCTTTTGTGTTGTGCGATAGCCTTTTATTTCCTCTGTGTTGTGTTCGCTAGTTTTTTTTCCAATTTTTAATGGACACTAATCTATATGGTTAGAGAGGGAAGGGGGTTTGTTTTGTGTTGATAACCTGCACATTGTTGTTTGGCACATTGTTTGGTATCACAAAAGTGTGATGTTGTACTACTTAGGTGTACCGTTACAAGTGGCAAGGTGGGTTTGCCTTGTGTTCACATGGTTGCAACACTTTTTGATGTTGCACTATTTACATCTAACATTAAAAGTGGGGATATGGTCAATGTGAGTGGGTCTAGTCAACTTGATTTTGTTGTTTTGCGGTCTTACAAAGTGGTTGTGGAACATTGAAGTTGACCTTGTATCATTTGCTTGCAACATGGCAAGCAAGGTATTTCATTCTTTTGTCTTGTGTTGATACCTTGCGCATTGTTGTTTGGCACATTCTTTGGCATCACAATAGTGTGATGTTGTACTACTTAGGTGTACCATTACAAGTGGGGAGGTGGGTTTGCCTCGTGCTCACATGGTTGGTGATTGTTGTTTGGCATTGCAACACTTTTTGATGTTGCATTATTTACATCTAACATTAAGAGTGTGGATATGGTCAATGTGAGTGGGTCTAGCCAACTTGATTATGTTGGTTTGCAGTCTTTTAAAGTGGTTGTGGAACATCGAAGTTGACCTTGCATCATTTGCTTGCAACATGGCAAACAAGGTATTTCATTCTCTTGTATCATATGTTGTAGGATGATGTTATTATTATTATTATTATATTGTTATATGATGATTGAGGAGTGTTGGATGTTGAAATTAGGGTTGCTTCTGTTGTTTTGTTGCCTTTGCTTTCTCTACTTTAATAAATACATAGCTTTGTTGTCTGAGGAGGTGGGGTTGTGTTTGATTCTTCCTTTTGTTGTGTTCACTAGTCTATGTTTTTGATTTTTAATGGACATGGATCTATATGGTTATAGAGGGAGGTGGGTTTGTCTTGTGTTGATAAGGTTGCATATTGTTTTTTGGTATCACAACAATGTGATGTTGTATTACTTAGGTGTAACATTACAAGTGGGGAGGTGGGTTTGCCTTGTGTTCACATGATTGGAGATTGTTGTTTGGCATCACAACACTCTCCAATGTTGCACCATTTATATGTAGCATTAGAAGCGGGGATATGGTCAATGTGAGTGGGTCTTTGGTGGTATGTGTTTACAATGGTGAGAAACCTAATTTTGTGGTTGCAATTGAGGTTTGTCAATTCGCAATCAACAAATGTCGGAACAACTATTGTTTGTAGGGTTAACATGCAATCATTTATGACCTTGCAAATAAGTTTACAAGGGTTTATAGTTCAATGGGTTAGCTTGAGTTCTTGTGTGCTTTGAATTTCATGTAGAGGGTTTTGGATCAAATGTGTCACTTGTACCCATTGAGTTAGGTGTTGCAATTGGTGTCAACAAATTTACATTGCGTACCATTCACAAAATGTGAGTTCTTTTTGAAAGAAGAAAAGTTTGATGAGGTCCATGTTGTTAGAGGAGAGGGCTATTTGAAAGGCAACATTAATATAGAGTTAGGGTTTGTAACTTTGTAGTATTAAAAAGTAGTCTTTGTGTACTTTCAATTAATTGTAAGGAGATTTTGATATTTTTCTTGATTACTCTTTGGTAATGTGGGATCTATAGTGAAACATGTATGAATTCAACCATTTGGATTTACCTTCCATGCAAATTTGAAAATGGCCTTTCTCTGGATTTCCCCTTTAGTGTTTGTAAATAAATTGTAAAAAGTGGATGGAATTTTGCAAAGTCCTTTGCTTAAGTTTAATTGGTGTGGTATGGAGGAATTGGAATTTTGATAGGCAAATGGCATCACTTCGAAAATTGTTTCATCTATGCTTACCTACAAAGTCACTACATCCTATAGGAGTTTGATAGTTCACATCACACTAGAGTGCATTGTTGGGTTGATGGGTGTATATCTTTGTCAATATAAAGTTTGGATGCAAGTATCATATTAGAGTTTGATAGTTCACAACACACTAGAGTGCATTGTTGGGTTGATGGGTTTATATCTTGTTCAATACAAAGCTTGGATGTGAGCATCCTATTGGAGTTTGATAGTTCACAAAACACTAGTGTGCATTATTGTGTTGATGGGATTATATCTCTATCAATGCAAAGTTTAGGTGTCTTCATCTATGCTTACCTTCATGACAGAGTCACTAAATCTGATGGGAATTTGATAGTTCATAACACACTAGAGTGCATTGCAGGGTTGATGGGCTTATATCTTTGTCAATGCAAAGATTAGGTGCAAGCATCTTATTGATTTTTGAGGTTTTGTTAGTTTTGTGTAGGGGCTTTTTTTGCTGGTATTTTTGGGTATCTTTTTTTTTTTGGTTTACTCAATTGGTGGACGATAAGCTAGGGGGTGTGATTGGATGAATCGATGAGGTGATGTGATCTAGGGACCTCTATTGGCTCACTATTGGGTTGCTCCCATGGGCTATTTGTAGGTGTTTTATGGCATTTGATGTTTTTGTCAGGGATTTTTCGCTTTGGTTCAGTGATTTGTTGGTATTGATCATCACTGGTATATGGGATTGGCCATAGGCAGGTTTCCATTTCAAACTCACTCTTTATTGTGTTGATAAAAGAGTCTTTGTCCGGTTACTTTGCTTATTTTGAATTGGATTGATTGGTCTGGGTACCATCATATATTGGTGTTTAGGATTGCACATTGGCTTTCAGAAAAATAAATGTTTTTAATTTGGCAGGGGAATACATGGCATATTAGTGGGTTTATTATATATATTCATTGGCTCGATAAATACTCCATTCATATCTTGGCGTTGTCAGACCTACTTTTGTGGGTTGGGTGACATCATTTGTTTATGTGTTGCGAATTAACATGGGTTGGCCTTATACATTATTATGATCGAGATTCTCTAATGTAGGTATTTATCCGAGCCTTCGTTGGGGTACACTTAACACGTAAGCTTGCTATTTATTGTGGGATTATTTTCAATATACTTTTTGAGCACGCATTACCTGGATCCTCTTTGGCGGGTTTGGATGGCTTTTAGTCTAGGCATGATGTGGTGATTTTTTCATAAATTTAGTTGGTAGGTTTTATCGCTTATTTTATGACTCTGTATAATTCTTCATGAAGTTGGTGTATTAGGTATCTATCTCCTTTAAGTATTGTACTTTGGTGGGGACCATTGGCTATGCCCTTTGAAGACAACTAGACATGCCATGCATTGTCCCACTTCCCTAGATTTTGAGGCCCTGTTTATGGAAACTTTGGAGGTGGAGGATCAATATGCACAGGTTTTGCACGGGTCTTGTACTAATGAGGATCCATTCGGCTCTGGTCGTAATATGTTAGATGCTCTTGGTGAGGTTGGTTGTGATGACTAGTCATCCACTCTAGTAAACTTTTCACTTATTCCTTCATTTTGTGGTCGAAAGTCCAAAGCAGTAAAGGTGGCAATGTGCAAGAACTCAAATTCAAAAGAGACGTATATTGGCATAGGGTGGCAAGGCTGTCGCAGTGAGCACTAGTTGGGAGGTGGGAATTTGCAAATATTGATGGACAATAGATGTTGACATGGGTTGACACTAAATGTTTCTCCATTATCAATTATAAACCTAAGATTAGTTTGTTGGTCAACAAATTGTTTTGCTTCTTCATTTGGAGGAGGTGGAAAATATCTTGGAGATTCCATGGGTGCAAGGTCAGAGCTTTTTATCCTTACAACACTAGTTTGTAGGGTTTAATCCTTTTAAGGAGGTTCCTAGGCGTAAACTAATTTGGGTAAAACTCTCTGGGCTGCCCTTGGAGTTTTGGACTCGCTTGGTTATTAGTGGTTATTGGCAATTCGATTGGGATATTTATCTACTTGGAAGAACACAGCTTATTTGGTCTTGACAAGGACATAGCTTGGATACTTGTTGAGATAGATTTCATGGGTGGCCTTCTTGTTGAATTAGATCTAATATTGGGGTGATATTACTTGGCGACAAATAATTGACTATTGGGGCATATCGTTTTGGTGCATGGGGTGTCATAATGGGGCATCTGATTGCAAGTTGCTGTTGGTGGTTTGGGGGAGCACATCATGCACAAAAGACATTGGACTACTTAAGGTTGGGACCTTGTGTTGTGGTGCGGTGGTTAATGATGTTCCAATTGTTAAACATCCATCATCTCTAGGCAGTGATCTCCAATTTGGTCATTCTGCTCCACTTGTTTCAAATGATGTTGATTTTGAATTGAATGAGGGTTTTTATGTTAACAATTCATTAGAATTTTTGGATAAACATATTTCTCCTTATTCAAATCCATTGATTTGGAAAGGTTAAAGAAGGGTATCATCCATTTTCAAAGCCCTTCCATAGATGTGATCCTACCTTGATACCTCTGTTCATACCTATTTTTAAAAATCTCAGATGGGTTCTATACCAGACTCTGGGAATGGGCATTTTGGCTCTTCCCCATTACTTTTGTCCTTTGTTATTCATTTTGGTACGTACTTTAGGGAGCTCTCTCTTACAAATTTGTTTGGAAGTAATATTGAACTATTGATACTCAACCCGACATTGGAGATAGAACCATTAACCATCCACACGTCTATTTGTCCATCATATATATTTTCTATCAGTCTAGATTCATTGAGGAATGTTACCATTAGAAGGAAAAAGAGAGGTAAACAAAAAAAGGTTTTGCTTGGGGTACATGACCTTCCTGGCTTAACTTTAAATTTTATGGATGATTTCGATCCACAAATTATCCCATCCCTCTGGGAATTTGCTTTTCATGCACACAGAGATTTGTTGTTCGCTAAATCCATTACTCCATGAAGCTTTTGTCACTAAATATATGGGGTTTGGGGAGTGCCCCAAAATGGAACTCCCTACGCCATTTGATTGGAGCCAAACCATTAATCATCCTTTATACATGAGACAATGGTGTTGGCGGAGAAGGCCTTTATACATGAGACAATGGTGTTGGCGGAGAAGGCAAGACCTTATTGTTTGAAATTATGCTTGGGGCGGCGTTTTTGTTTGACAAATGCTCATGGACTATTGGGGGGCTTGACTACTATGTGGGATCCCCAAGTCATTAATTTATTAGCTTTTAATACTTTTGTTGGTATTCTACTCTAATTTTTCTAGGGGTTATATGTCCCATATCCACATCTTAAATGTTTATGCTCCATATGACTCTAGATAGAAGTTATGGAATCAGTTGGATTGTTGTTGACTATTAAAAAATGGTTCTCTTATCTTCGCTGGTGACTTAAAATCTGACAGTGGCTACAGGGGAGATGTGGGGTCAAAATGTAAATTATATCCTCTGGGGAGTTTCTTTACAAAACTTTTGGGTCAAACCATTTTGTGGATATTATGTTAGATCCTCTTATTCCTACATGGAGGAATGGTCACATTGGTAGGGAAAGTGTTGCAACAGGGTTGGATTGTTTCTTGGTCCATGAAAACCTGGTGGAGAGGTTGGGTTCTATGTGTTCCTAGGTTGTTCCTACAAGGTTATCTGATCATGATCCCACTGTTCTTCAATGGACCGGGCATTGTGATTGGAAAGGCCTCCCTTTTAAATTCAATCATTCATGGTTAAAGGACAGTGAATTTGAAAATTTGGTTTGAACTACTTGGTCAAAGGTCGTTTATAAATAGGAGACTTCTCAGATGAGCAAGGTTGGCATGAAATTAATTGATCTTAAGAAGGTAGTCGAGAAATGGGAAAGGGAAAAAAACGGAATAATATCAAAAAATTAATCAAGATTGACAAAAAACTTTAGCTTTATTTGACCCATCTGATCAAGATTTCTTTTCTTATGCTTAGCAAAATATGGCCCTTGATCTTGAAAGGCGAAAGAGGTTGATTTTAAAACAAAAAGTTGAGGAATGATAGCTTACAAGTTGTGCCATTTGGATCAAAGGGGGGGATAAAATACATTTTTTTCATAGATATGCATCACAAAGGAAAAAGCGAAATACTATTTGGGAGTTAAGGGATGATGAGGGAAGAAGCATTTCCCCACATAAGAATCTTCATATGACGTTGTTCGCTATTTTGGACAACTATATTGTGCCAAGAAGGAGGTGGATATTAAAGATCAACTAAAGGTCATCCAAACATATCCTACAATGTTTGATGGCAATCACAATGATAATATTGTTAGGCCAATCTCATATGATGAATTGGTTAGTTCTGAAGTCATTCACTAAGGACAAAATCCTGGCTTGTAAGTGTGGTCTGTGGAATTATTTCTTCATTTTTTTGAACATCTTGGGGTGGAATTTACTACTTATGGCAGAGGAGTTGAGGACATCTAGTGCGATATCTGGTGCAGTGAATTCTACTTTCATCACTTTGATTTCAAAGGTCTCTATGCCTACTACTTTCATGGATTACATGCCTATTTCACTTCTTAATATAATGTGTAAAATGATATTGAAGATTATCACTTCCCAATTAAAAAATGCGTTGTGAAAATTTATCGTGCCTGAATAATTTGGGTTCTTAAAATATAGGAAGATTTAGGATGCAATGACTATTGCACAAGAGTGTATGCATTCTATGAATGTTAAAAAGAAGGATGTTCTACTAATTAGATCTGATTAAGGCATGTGATTGTGTAGATTGGGATTATATGCGGATGGTTTTGCATAAAATCAATCTTTCTATGAGGGTCATCGATTAGATTATGGCTTGTATTACTTCTATGATTTTGTTTGTTTTAATTAATGGGGTACTTGTTTTTTCAAGGCATCTAGGGGGTTAAGGCGGGGATGCTCACTTTCTCCACTCTTATTTTTATTGGCTATTGAAGGGATGAGAAAGATGATCATAAAGGCACATTCTAGGGGATCATTTTATGGGTTTATGATCACAAAATCCATTTCAATTAGTCATCTTATATATGTTGATGATGGTCTCATTATAATGAAGTTTCCATTCAAGAATGGACAATTGTACACTTGATTATATGCTTTTTTAGTGATGCTTCATGACTCTACATGAGTAAAACTAAATCTCTTTTGTTTGTGCTGACGCCAGATAAAGTCATGGTCTCAGAGATTGCTAAGTTATTTGCAATGGAGATGGTCCCATTGGATTGTGGATTAAAATACCTTGGTATCCACCTAAAACCCTATAATTATGGGATAAGAGATTGGAGTTGACTAATTCAAAAATAAGTGTAGATTGTCATCCTAGGCACATAAATGACAGATTCTTGGGGGAAGAATGATCCTTATGTAGTTTGTCTTACAAAGTGTTATGGTTTATTGAATGAATTTATATCTAATACCCAAAAATATTATCAGAAGGGTTAATTCATATATCTCCAAATTTTTATGGGCGAGTGCCAATGATGTCAAAAAGATACATATTGTCTAGTTGGAGGACATTTACATGAGGATAGAGGAAGAAGGATGGGGTATTAAGAATGCTGATCAGTTTGGTTGGGCATTGTTGGTTACAAGCTTATGGTGTGAACTAACTTTGGTGATGACATATGGCAGAGGATTATAAAGGATAAATACCTTAGAGATTGGTTTGTTCTAGAATGGATAAAGGATGGAGCTTAATTCCCATGTTCTATCTCATATATATGGAGTAGTTTTATCAAAGTGAAACAATGGTTGATTGGAAATTTGAGTTGGGAGATTGGTTCGGGAAATTTGGTGGAGATTGTTTTGGATCCTATTAGAGGATTTGCTGGTGACCATACTTTGCTTATCGTGCTTATCAAGTTCATACAAAATCTAGGTTATAATTTCATTAATCAGATACAAGTTCCTCTTACTTCAAACTTTAAATGTCCTTGGACTAGCTCTCGGGATTTGGGCTTTATATGGAAAATTGGTTGTTCCTTGGGATAAATATATTTGCAATTTATAATTGTTTGATATCACTTTGAATGGGAAGGATGATATCTTTGCATGGGATGGGAAATCGATGTAGGGACAAATCAATGTTGTTGAGGCGTATAGGTATATCACTTGTGCACATCAATAATGTGAGCCTAGTGGGTGGTTCAGTAAAATATGGTAATGAAATGTTACACAAAAGCTCAAATGCTTTGGGTGGTTGGCATGGAAAAATAAAATTTTAACCTTGGGATAATTTGTGTAGGCATGGGTTAATTGGTTCTAGAAGATGTGTTCTATGCCAAAATGGGCTAGAGGACATGGTTCACCTTTTCCTTAAATGTCCATTTGCAGTATCTATATGGATCAAAGTGATGAATATCTAAAATATACTTGTAGATTGGAATTCCACATCTATATAAACATTTTAACAAGATTTGTGGTTGGGCTATAAGGAATACCACACACTTCCTATTTACATTTTTTGGGGAATTTGGAGATGTAGAAATGCTATTATTTTTGACAATTCTCCACAAAATATTAAATGTAATTTCTTGAAGATATGTACTTATTTCAATGAAATTGGGCTCGTGGTATATAAGGGAACTTCAAGATGCTTTCAATTATTGAATATACGGTGCAAATTCCAGTGGGTTTTTTTGATGAGGTGATAAGGAATTATAAGTGTCACAGTGGGTCATTCATAGCCATAAAGTTCGGTCGCTATTATCATTTCAGTTGGAATAGTGGGATGGGATCTAACACTAGGGCGGAGACCATTACTCTTTGGGGGGTATTGTTTAGTGCACATTGGTTATCCACAGAACCAATGGATGTATTTGGTGATCCAAAGGTTGTTATTGATTGGGCTACGGAGCAGTCTTCTTTTGACCCTCCTATTCTCATTAATTGGAAGAAAATAATTAAGTCGCTGATTAGACTCTTCAATGGGGTGACTTTTTCCAACATACATGGAGAACAAAATGTAGTTTCTGATGCACTATCAAAGGCGGGTCACAAATATCTACTTGGGGAGATTATACATTCCGCCTACTACGATGAAAAACTACAAAGGATGGGGAAAATCACCTACACATAAGTTTAATCTCTCTTATTGCAGATGTTCCATGTTGTCATTGTCATAAAATTGTGAGTAGTAGTGATTATTATATTTTTCTATTTAGATGTATCGGTCTATTTAGAGACAAAGTTCTAGAAGACATATGTGATAACATTTAGTGCACTCAGGAAAATCACTAGAAATGGTTATTTTTTGGAAAATTGGGCTATATGTAAACAACCTAATATTAATGTAAAAGGCTTGTTGGTTTTTTCTTTTCTGGAAAAAAATATGGGAGACAAAGGATACATTTATAATAAAATGACACTGAGGGGTTCTAGCCTACAAAACAACATAACAATAGAAATGTAATCACTCAATACCTATTGCTTAATAAGGGGTTTTTCGGTTAACATGGGGCTTATATAAAGCTTAACATGCCCTTCCCCTTGAAAAAGTGTTGTCCTCAACTCTTTATTATCTATGGGTGTTTTTGCATGAAACACTCGTCTTCCCATGTTGCTTCTTCCATTTGATGAGGTACTTAGTAATTGCTTGATTTTTCGATTGCTTAGTCCTTGTTTGTAAAATTGGTTATGGTTCTAGAATTATTTTCCCTTCTTCATTAATCTTTGGTAGAAGAGTTGGATTAGGATCTTATCACCAATGCCATACTTTCACCAAGAAACATTGAAGAATGGATGCACATGTGAAGATGGAGGCAGCTCCAATTTGTAGGCCATACTTCCATTCCTCTATAACACCTTATAACAACCATAATACCTTGGAGCTAACTCATTGTCTTTCTTTTCTTGCTTGATAACATTTTCTTATACGGTTTTAGTATCACAAATGAGCAATTCCCCCACTTCAAATTCCCTTTCACTATGATGTTGATATGCTTGTTTCATCTTATTTTATGCCATAGCCAAGTTGTCCTTCAATAGTTTGAGAACCTCTTGTTGGTGTTGGATGTGGTCCTCTACTACTTTAGCCTTTATGTTCCCTTTCAAGGGTGATGTAATGGATGGAGGATATCTATAAAGTTCCATAAATGCTGGCATTTTTGATGAAGTATGGAAGGATGTGTTGTACCACCATTCAGCCAAGGGCAACCATTTGACCCATTTTGTTTTTTTTTTTTTTATCAGATGTAAAGCAACATAGATATCATTCTAAACATTTATTCACAATCTCATTTTTCCCATTAGATTGAGGATGGTAAAATGAGTTGTGAGCCAATTGAGTACCCAAAGAAGAAAATAATTCAGTCCAAAAATTTCCAGTGAAAATTGGATCTCTATCACTTACAATAATTTTTAGTATTCGATGTAGCTTTTGCATTGTTTCCATGATGTTTTTGCTACAATACTTGCTTTAAGAGGATGATAAAGAGAAAAGGTGGGCATACTTTGTCACTCGATCTACCACAATATAATGACACCCTTTCCTTCAGATTTGGGTAAACATGTTATAAAATAGATTGAAACTTCTTCCCAAGGCTAGATTTGTATGGCTAATGGCTGAAAGAGCCTCGGGGTCTTGATATTCTCTCCTTTATTTTGTTGGAATACCACACATTCTGCCAAAAATATTTGCACGTTTGCTCTAATACTTTCCCAAAAATTTCTTTCTTAATCCTATGGTATGTCTTCAAGAACCCTAAATGTCCTCCTATTGGAAAAGTGTGTAGTTCTAATAGGACCTTGTGTTTGAGTTGAGAATTATTACATAAGTATACATGATATTGATATAATAACAAATCATTTTTCCATATAAAATTTTCTATTTCATCAGGGTCCTCCTGTCGCTGTTGAATGATCTTGCATATCTTCTCATCCCGCTGCCATTCTATCCTTGCTTCTTTCACCCAGTCAAATTGTGGATATGGAAATAACACATAGTATATAATTCATGTCTTCCTCTTTCCTTTAGAGTGCATTTTCCACAATATTTTGTTTTCCCTTTTTGTAGATAATTTCAAAGTTACAACCTAACATGTTTGTGACCCATTTTCGTTGTTCTTCTGAAGATAGTCTTTGCTCCATGAAGTACTTCAAACTATAATGATCTATTTTTACTTTTAAGTGTCTTCCTATTAGGTATGGATGTCATTTTTCAACTACATGTAGTATGACCAACATTTCTTTTTCATAGACGGGTCTGAGTAAGTTCTTTGCTTTGAGTTCACTACTTTCAAAGGCAAGGGAGCTTCCTTGTTGCATTAAAATTGCACCAATGTCATGGTTTGAGGCATAACACTCCACAATGAATATTTTTGTGAAGTCAAGTGTCTCTAAGATGAGAGTTGTACACATAGCCTCTTTAAGTTCTTCAAATGCTTTGGTTGCTTCTTAAGTCCAAGAAAATGATTCCTTCTTCAATAATGTTAGAGGTGTTTCTATTTGACCATAATTCTTGAGAAAATTGTGATAATATCCTGTCAATCTTATGAATCCTCTGAGTTTCTTCAAAGTATTAGGGATTAGTTATTACCTCATAGCTTTGATTTTGTTAGGACCCACCTTGAAACCATCACGCGATACAATATGACCCAAATATTCCACTTCTTGAATCCTAAAGGCAGACTTAGAAAGATTTGCATATAGTTGTTGCTCTTCCAATAACATTAAGACCTTGTCAACATGTTGTACTTTCTTTTCCAAAGATTTGTTGTAAATTAGTATGTCATCAAAAAATACCAGCACAATTTTTCTAAGGGTGGGTTTGAAAATATAATTCATCAAGCTTTGAAATGTTGAAGGTGAATTTGTAAGTCCAAATGGCATAGCGAAAAATTCATAATGACATTCATGTGTTCTAAATGTTTTTTGGGAATGTCTTCTTGCCTCATTCTAATTTGATGATATCCAAAATATTTCCAAAAAACCTTTAGAACACATGAAGGTCAATATGATTTTTTCCAAAACAAAAAACCAACTTAGTAAAGAAAATTGTTCCATGCAATTCATCTAACAATTCATCAATGACAGGAATATGAAACTTATCTTTGAATGTCATTTTGTTGAGTTTTCTGTAGTTTAGACACACATGCTATGAACTGTCTTTTTTTATAACCATCACCGCTTGTGAAGAGAGCACTCTGGCTAGGTTGAATGATTCTCGCTTCTGACATTTCTTGAACCATATACTCAATTTCACTCTTCTATGCATGTGATTATCTGTAAGGTATATTTTTAGGTGGCACACTTCCAGGATACAAATGAATAGTACAATCATGATTTTGGACAAGTGGAAGACCCTTAGGCATTTCTCCAAATACCTTGGCATGATTGGTGATAAATTTTTGAAGATCCACTAGATCAGAGGATATATATGTTTGAATATCTAATGATCACAACCATGCAACTACACCTTGGTGTCCCATTTTAGCAATTTTTTCATGCTATTAGAGTTTATAACTTTACTAGGTTTTCCTTAGACACCTCTAAGTTCAATTTCCTTTCCTTCTGAGAAAAATATTATGATTTAATCTTGGAAATGAAGGGCCAATATTCCCCATGACTATAACGTTTCGACCCCTAATACAACATCTACATCACTTATTTGAATTGAAATTGTGGGGCTAACCAATAAATACTCCCCCATATTTAGCTTAATTTTATTACACTTGAACAATTTATGGTACCTCCATCTGCAATCATCACTTGAAATATTGGTGCTGGATATATGAAGCAATTAAGAAGTTTTCCCAATTTGTAATTGATGAAATTATTGGTACACCTGAATCAATGAATACTGTTACCCCTTTCTTTTTTTATATATCCTTCTATCTTGAGGGTTTATGGAGTATGATACTAGTGAATGCATGACAAGAGATTGCTAGAGTAGTTTTTTCTAGCTCTATTTCTTGTGCAGTTTCCCCTTCTTGATATTCTTCATCTTTATAGCCTATGTAGAATAATTTCTTCTCATTGAATTTATGCCATTTACTATACTTGCTATCACAGTTGAAACATTCCTTTTGATCTTCATTCATACATTTTCTGAGGAGTCACCCTTGTTGGTTTTGGAGAATGAGCTTGATTTTCTCTATAGTTATTAGCGACCAATTTTTTAGTGGCCATATTTTTACTTTCAACTTTCCTTGCCAAACTGAAAGCATGCTCTATAGATTTAGGTTATGTAGAAAATCCTGTAGATTCACAAGCTCATGCAATGTACTAAAGCAAGAGACAATAATATACTTCTACTCTTTACAACAGAAGCACATAAAGATCAAGCAAAACAATAATTGATAAGAGGAAGAACATCAATGACACATAACACAATAAGTATCTAGGGAAAGCCACAACTCAAAACCGCACTATCCGTATTGCATTAATTAGAAATCCAAGATGATAATACAATGCTTGTTCTCACAAGAACAATCCCAACATTTAGTAAAATAAACATCCAACTCAAAAGCAAACTCTTGGCCAACACTTAGCCAATTTTGCATCTCTCCAAGTCCTTATTTCCTTGCGCCCTTGGTCAAATAATTTGGATGAATATAATATGCTCTGCTCAACCTTGAGCTTAACCTGCACAAGTATTTCCTATCCTCCATCTTATGACTTCCTTTGGCCAATACTTCGCCAAATTTTCAACCCTCCAAGCTTCTAATTCTTTGCACAATTCTTGAGAGAATTAGTTTGTATTTAAAGGGAAATTCCTCATCCAAAACTACACAATCCCTTCAAGGATTAGTTCTTGATTGCATGCACTATCAGTGAAACTGAGAAAATCATACAACAAATAGTACATTGTCAATGCACTCTAGTCTCAGCTGGGTCTTTTTCAGAATCAACATGCATGAGTTTCTGATGAGGGAATACTCAGTTAATTGGAGTAGCACTACTTGAGTGCACTAATGCATCCACTGACTGTTAACTCACTATTAGTTCCTCAAACAATTTGGAACTATTTTAACTGGACTTAACTCAGTAAACTGAGTTAATTAATTACAACTCATACTTAATTCATCCTAGACCCCTATAATATAGGGACAACATATACATGACTTCAGAAAGACTTAAAACTCGAAATTTCTAAGTTAACTAAGTCAAATCATTCTAGTTAACTATTACAAGTTGTTATGATAATAGAATTCGATTTTAATTCTTAGTTTAATTCAAGGACAAATTAAACTGGAATTTTTGGATTCTATTTTTATCATTTCTTGTTGCTATTTTCAACATATTCAAAGAGACACACCTCATATTGGATGCTTTCCTTTAAAGTACCATAAATAGGTCTATCAAGTTATCCTGTGAAATATTATTTACTTTGAGACTCAACTTTTGGAATTGTTAAATGTGCTCTATAGCATGATATTTTTGTTGAATATTTACCAATTAACTAAAGAATGTGTTTCTCTTCATATCCCCATAATTTGCCATCAATTCCTATGTAAAAATGGACCAAGATATAACAAAATCATTTTTTCTTTCACAATGCCATTGACACCATACATATTGTTCTTGTTCTAAAAACATGGATGCAATATTTACCTTTTGTAAGGATTCCACCTGGTGTAGATCAAAGTATTGTTCCATTTGAAATATCCATGTTACGGGATCATTACCATCAAATTTCCTCATATCAAGATTTAGAATGTAATAGTTCCATGGTGTTGACTTGAAGCCCTGATGATGCAGAACTTGTATTGAAAATTCATGAATATGGTCCTATGATTCAACATTTGTGCTCTCCAATTGTGATAGTGTACTCCCCATATGGGATCGATTTTCAACAACATGCTTCTCCTTATTTTCATTAGATCTGCACATCCTTATGAGGAGGCCTCTCCAAGATAACAATCATGGATTTTTGTAATTCTTCCTTATTTTCATTCATTTTTATTTCCATTCTTTCAATCTTATTTTCTATTTCTTATTTGTTTTCATTCATCTTCTTTTCCATTTCTATTTTAAGATTTCCTCGAGAATATGAAAATTCCACCCGCTTTAACATACTTCCATCCATTTCATTAACTTTCTTCTCTAATTGAGATAACCTAAACTATAGGTCTTCACTTTCTTCATGGGTCAAGGATGGGTCTTCAATATATTTAATTGGTGTAGTAACTTTCTTTGGAGGCATGTTGGAAAACAATAATACCCTTCTTCAAAAAATGGGCTTCTTCTAATGAACAATTAGCTAACTAGTAAGTTACATACTTTAATTTAGAGAATATCAAAATGACTAAAGCTTTATTGATATATCTTTAATATTTGAGGCTTTTATATCTAAAATTTTGTTATGCATTATTGTGATATGCATTATTTGCAATTCCATAGGTGTGAACTGAATCTAATGTGCCAATAGAAAGTTATAGTAACTTTCCCAAAAATTGTTGAATTTCTACAAGTAATCTTTTATAATGTCCCACATGTTCAATTCTTGAAATACACCTCTGGAACTTGTACTTGAGGTACTTCTCTCTGTCTCCTAAAATTACTGAAGGTTTCATAGTCTAGAAATTTCTAGACAAGAAGATATAGCAAAAATAACATGCTGACATGTTTAAAATTTATTTCATGACTATTCACAAACCATAACTTCCATAGGGTATAGCTCTCAAAATATAACGAAACAAATTATGAAAATGGAACCAGATATTCTTCAAGATTTTTTCTTAATATGGTATGAGTTTCACTTTATGAAGCCTTACAGAGAAAAAAATTGTAGTAGAAATGCCAATATGACCTGTTTGAGACTAAATTCTAGAGCATACATAAAGTTCCCTAAATTCCCTTAAGCATATCTATGAAATAGAGTGAACCAAGATATGAAACTTGGACCAGATGTTCACCAAGATGTCTTCTGAATGTGGTTCGAGTTTCATAGTCCAAAGACTCATAGAATAAAATTTATAGTGAAAATGTTGAACTGAGATGTTTAAGACAAAATTTAGAAGCCTTCAAAGAACCTAACTTCCTTAGACCATATCTCCAAAAATATAGTGAACCAAGTTCTAAAACTCAATGACTCCTTGGGATGTCTTCTCAATCTTCTCCAAGTTTCACCATATGAAACTACACCAAAAAAAAAGTTGTAACAAAGTTGTCATGATGGCTTGTTTGAAGCAACAAAACACTATGATCAAGAGCTTTGACACCAAATGTTATGATCCTTCTACCTTAAAAATGATAACCAATAATTGCAATCCACTTCAAGGAGGAAACCTCTTACAAATAATACAACGAATAAGATAATATTTGATGATCCTAAGACTAGGTTTCCTTAGTATATATATAAGATACCACTATAATAAAATGGGACCATGAGGGGTTCTAGCCTACATAAAAGTATAACAATATAATTGTAATCACTCAATATCTAGGGCTCAATAAAGAGTTTTTGGGTTAGCATGAGGCTTATATAGGGCTTAACAACAATTGTGCGTTTTTGGGTTCATGGTTTATTGGTTTTTGTTGATGCAAAGTTTGGTTGGAAACAAATTGAATCAAATTTTAGGAAGGATTAAGAAGAATGTTACTAATATAAAAATCACACATATATATGTATAGCAACCACAAAATCAAATAAATGCATCGCCACATGAATATGAAAACATAACTAATATATAAGATGTCTAGTGCTACATCACACATGCCCTAAGTCTTGAGTCTTGAATCAACTTCAAAATATTAATGAAAAATATAATAAATTTATCTTATCAACATGAGTCATCTAAACTAAAATTAGATACATAAATTATTGATTTCCTCCACCTTTTTTATGGGAAAAGGTAATGGATTTTCCTCTAAAAGAAGAAGGTCCCGGGGTTAGCTTTTCCTTTAGAAGTAGGAGATAGACTCTGCAGCATTCCACAGGTGCTCATGTTATTGATAAATCCAATGGTGGAAATTGATGCCCATACCTACAAATGCATGCATGGTTGAGGGAAATCAATCCCCTCTGAAAAAACAAGGTGATAGCAAATGGAATGTCATCCTCCTACTTGGATCAAGAAAAATGATGTGGTCTAACTTATAGATGAAATACTCTTTCTCATCGGAATCCAGTGATATAATTTGAAGCAAGATTGTGATTTTTTTGTTATTTAAAATACATTTTTTTAATGTATATATGGATTCAACACCCTAAAAAACCCTCGGGGTGCTCAAACTCTACATATTAAACAACTTAATTTTTTAGAAATCTTTGTCAAATTTTGGTTAAAATTAATTAGAAAAAAAATGCCCTAACAAAGGCCTTTCATTTATTAGTTAGACCACATGATGCAAAACTAGTCTCCTCCTCCTTTGCTTTTCAAACATTTCTTTTTGTTTGAAAAATAATTTCCAATTGGTTGGTGATTTTTTGGATCATGATATAACTTTGTATGATATTATCACATTTTTCCAACTTGGTAAAAATCGTCAATCTTTACTTACATAAAATTGGTTAAAGGTAGAAATCTCACCTACGTTGTCTTTCTGTGATTTTATCATGATTTTTTTAACACTAATTAAGAATAGATATCCATACTAGTTGGCCATTGAATTGACACATTTCAATGGTTAAAAATATGATTTAAGTTCAAGGTATTTTTAAGGGTTCAAATATTATGTTTATTTATAAGAAACAATTTTGGTTACAAAATCATACATATAAATTGCAGACAAATCTTGAATGAAAAACATGTAATTTATTATTAAAACTAATAGAGTTTCCTATTTTTTTTTTTTTTTAATTAAATTATGATAAAATAATTTCACAATTTAATATAGTGAAACAAACATTCTTAACTAGAACCCTACACTTTTGAGAGAGGTAATCTTCGAATAAAATAGATTTTCTAAACCAATCATGAGAAGTATCAATGTGTAGTTCGGTTAAATGCTATGGAAAAATGAACGTGAACAATTTTGGTTTGTTATTTCCATAGTTTGTGCCTATAGAATCACAACGTGAACAATTTTTGCATCTTTCTCACGATTTTGCAACCTGTGGCCACTTTAGAGGTTTAAAAATGTCAATTTAGTCCCATCACATCTTTTAGTTTTTTAAAATTTATTTCACATGCAATAATTTTTTTTAGAAAATAAATCAACCTCCCTCTCAACCCAAGGGCTAGAGATTGTTGGAACTAGGCTAGTGCACTAGTCACTTTAGAGTTCACAAAGAATGAAGCCAATACAACAATATTCATAGACACGAAGCAATGTTTATCATGTTATAAACGGGGATTTGAACCTGGATGGGGAAGATAACAATCATTCCGCCCAATCACCAAAAATAACTCTAAATGACATTTTAGATATAGTTATATAATGTAAAGGTAACACATTTTCTTTTCTATATACATCTCTGAGCTCCTTTCAATTTATTTCACATGTAATGATGTAATATAAGGGTTATGTATTTGCTTTTCCATATTACATCTTTGATCACCCTTATGGGTGATCCGTTAGTATTTTTATGGGTTTTATATGGTATTTTTTAGTTATTTTGTAAAAGAAATAAAATTTGTTATTTTGATGGGAGGTGTTTTTTAGTTTATTATGGGTGATATATTTTTTTATATTTATATTAAATAATATATATTAAAATAACAAAACATACTTTATGTTATTAAAAAATACTAAGTTAGTGTTAAATTAAAAAATATAATTCAATTGAAAATTTAGATGTATGTTTTTTAGTTGGTTATAAACATAGGAAAAAATGTTTACTTATTTTTTTAATAAGAAAAGTAATTTAGACAATTTTTTTTTTACTAGTTAATGAATGAAAAAATTAAATTCTATTTATAGTTAATTGCACTATAAGCAATGAGGTGCTTTACAACCTTGTATGTGAGAGATATTGTCATGTAATATTTATGTGACAACAAAATCAATGTATCTATTATATTAATGATAACAAAAAAATTATATATATGAATGACAATATCTAATTAAATAAATCAATGTAAAAATTAATCTACACTCAAATATATTGTAGAAATATGGTGTAGAATTGCAATTGCTCAAGAAATTTAAATCTAAATGAAGAGACACAATTCTACTCTACTGCGCTGTGGAATTCAATTCACAATTTAGAACAAGAATCTCAGACATGCAATAAGAAATCACACACATGCACAATATTTTTCTAGGGGAAAGCAACTACTAAAAACCCCTTAATCCTTCTTACATTAGTAAGATGAATGGAGAATGCATTACAATTGCTAGCTCAACCTATGCTCAACCTGCAAGTGAACAACCTATCTCTATGCTCAATGAGAAGCTCTGACCTAGACTTAGTCAATTTCTTCCTCTGCTTGAGTTCCTATTTTCTTGCGCATTTCCTGATAAATTAGGCCCCTATTATCTAGGAATTTTCCTCCAATTGATTGTGCAATTCCCAAGGTTGCTCTTCTAGTTGCATGAAACAACTGTACACTCAAGACTAGTCTACAACTGATGTTACACTACCTTGGAATCTCCACCATAGTTGGGGAAATCAAATTCTCTGCATGCACTAGCTATTTTGGGTTGATTGATTAGTTAACTAGATGATCACTGAGTTAGACTTCTGTCCCACTGCACAACTAACCTTCCACTAGTCCCACCAATAGTTAGAATAGTTTAACTGAAAACAACTTGAAATAAATGACTTTGATTGCTACAAATTAGCAATTACACATGCATAATTAAACTCCAAGCCCTGTAACTCGAATTTAATGAGCTAACTTAGTGACAAGAGTCATGCAAGAGCTATGTCACATAAGTTAACTACATCCAAGTTGTCTGCTAATGTGGAAATTCATATGTATATATATATAATATATATATATTATATATATATTTTAATTTGACCAAGGCAAAATCAAATTGAGACTTTCTTGCTGGATTTTTCAGCACTCCCTGTCAGTGAGAAAGGGATTATCAACCACCCCTATCCTCCATTCATGGAACCCGAAATTCCCTCTTGACAAAGCCTTTGTCAAAATGTCAGCGTCTTGTTGCTCTATCAGAATGTATTGTAGTAACATTAGCCACCTTTGCACATAGTCCCATAAATGACGATACTAAATATATTTATGTTTGGATCGATTGTGAAATAGTGGATTCTCAAAGAGCTTAATGCAACTGTGATTATCATAATATATTACAGTTGGATTCATCATCTGACCAAATAGTACCACAAGTATCTTTCTCATCCAGAATGCCTCACATGCTACTTGACTTGCAACCAAGTATTCTGCTTTCGCTGAGATGAGCACCACAAATATTTGCTTCCTGTTGTATCAGGAAACTATCGCAAACCCAACACTGAAAATTCCACTTGATGTACTCTTCTCGTCGGATCGAATCCATGCCCAATCTGCATCTGTGAAGCCAAACAACTTCACTCCCTTTATCTGTCTGTACCATAATCCATACTAGGTAGTGCCTCTGAGGTACCGTAAAACATGCTTCACTGCCTTCCAATACAATTTAGTTGGCCTAAGCACAACTTGGGTCAGCTAGTTGTCTACATAATGCATATCTGGTCATGTGTTCACAAGATACATTAGTGAACCCACTAGCTACCGATAAATGGTAGCACCCACTTCTTCACCTGAAGTGGCATCCTACTTCCTCTAGTTGGTCGCTAGAGGTGTCTCCATGGGTTTACAACTCTCCATGTGAAATCTCTGTAGTATATCATTGACATACTTTCCTTGAGACACAAACAATTCCTCATCGCATTGCCAAAATTTCAACCTGCGAAGTAGTGCATGAGACCCATATCCTTCATTTAAAATTCCTTTGCAAGGTTCTCCTTTCAAGATATGACCAACTGCTCATCACCAGTAAAAATTAAATAATCAACATATAAGATAATAATAAGAAATTTACCTTCTACCAAGATATGATAGATGTTTGCATCTGTTTCACGTTTGGTGAAGTCAAAACTAGTGAGATAATTGCCAATCTTGGTGTACTAAGCATGGGCTGCTTGGTTGAGACCGTACAACACTTGCTTAAGTCTGCACACATGAGACTCTTGATCAAATGTCTCAAAACCTTTTGGTTTCTCGATGTACACCTCCTACTTAATAAACCCATTGAGAAATGTTGTTTTTACATCCATGTAGAGGATCTTCCACCCCATTTGTGCAACCAGTCTAAGAATTGATCTAATGGATGTAAACCTTGCCACAGGAGCAAAGTTTTCCTCATAGTCAATTCCCTCAACTTAAGAGAATCCTTGGGCCACAAATCTGGCCCTATACTTCTCTATGCTTCCATAGGTTGCATGCTTAACCTTGAAGATCCATTTCGAACCCACAACTAATTTATTTTCCAATCTTGGGACCACTTCCCAAACACTATTCTTCATGATGGATTCATATTCTTCCACCATGGCATTGACTCAAACTCGTTTCTCTACTTCTTCCTCAAAGGAGGATGGCTCGTTCTCTACAATCTCAGTCATCAGATCCATGTAGCCAGTGTACCTCTCAAGTGACCTCCTTTGCCTGTGAAAATTTGAAGGAGATCCCACATTCTCCCTTGCATCCTACACTTGTATATTAGCTTCCCTAGTTTTTTTTCTACCTTATAGATGGTTCTTCTTGAGTGGATGTCTCCACTCTTTGCTCCTCAATTTTTGGTTGCTCCACAACTTCCTGAGGCTCCTCCTTTGGAGCTAAAATCTCCTCTTCTCATGGGATCTGAAGCTCCCTCTCAAGAGAGAACCACATCACTTTCTCCTCATCAAAATTTACATCCCTTCACAAAAATGTCATTTTGAGCAGTGGTGAGTACACATGGTAGTTGTGTGGAGTTTCAATGTAACCCACAAATACTCCCAATTCTACTGTTGGCTCAAGCTTCTTCCTTGATTCTTTGGAGAGTCCATGGGAGTAAATAGAGGCTCCAAAATCATGAAGTGCACACATCCAACTTTATCCCCAAGAAGGCTTCCGGCTTCCTCCAATGTAATCATACCAATAATCTGACGAGGACTTCGATTCTACAAGTAGACTGCTGTGTTACATGCTTCTGACCACAAATGCAGTGGTAGGCCTTGTTCATAGCTCTGGTAGCTCCAATAATACTCACTTTCTTTCTCTCAGCTACCCCATTCTGCTGTGGGTTGTGGGGTGCTGCCAATTGTCTTAAAATGCCTTCTTTCACATAGAAATCCTTGAATTCATTCAAAACATACTCGCCTCCATTGTCACTCCTGAGAGACTTCACCTTCTTTCCGATTTATTTCTTAACTAGTGCCTTGAATTATACAAACTTGGAGAATGTCTGATCCTTCTTCCACATGAAGAAGGTCCAACACTTCCTTGATAAATCATCAATGAAAATAACAAAATATTTGTGTATGGCAGTGGAGAATGTCGAGAAAGGTCCATAAACATCATAGTGGAATATTTCCAAGACTGCATGTGCTTTACTGTCTCAATCATGGAATGCAGATTTTGCATACTTCCCTAAGGTACAACCTTTGTAGACATCCCGCCTCTTAAGTGATCCTTTGGGGAGGCCAGTCATTATTCACTGCATAATATTTAAGGCACCATGATGCAAATGGCCTAATCTCTTGTGCCAAAGTTCACCGACATCACATCTTTGCACTTTCTCTACCTTACTACTTAATGCAACACAATATTCCACATCCAACTTGTACATTTTCTTCACACGAAACTCAATCTGCTTCACCTTTCTAGTGGATATGTGTCTCAGGAATGATTTCCCTTTGCTAAAGATCACATCATAACCATGATATTCCAAAAATTCAACAAAGATAAGATTCTTCTTTGGGCCTTGCAAAAACATGACATATTTGAGGCAAATAGGGGATCCCAAATCCCTATGAAAGGTTACTGTACTAATCCCAGTAGTATTGTACCTTCCGGATTCCCCCAGCTCAATATGCATTTGGAGATATTTCTCCTCCAAGTCATTGAAAATCCCTTCACACCCTATCATGTGGAATGATGCACCTGAGTCCAAGTACCACACACTCCCCATCACTATGTTGGTCATGCATGTGAAAAATGTGAAGTTAAGCTCGAACCGTGAAGCCAAATATTCACCTATTTCTCCTCCTGAGTTCTTCTTGCTAGACTTTTTGTGTGAAAATTTCGTAGCATAGTGCCCAAATTCATGAAAATTTAAGCACTCAATTTGGACAATTCTTTCTTCTTTCCCCCTTGGTTGGATTCTAGTTTGGTTTGAGATTTCTTCCCTTTTCCCTTCTTTCCCTTTCCAACCAATGAAAATTTTTCTTCATCCTCTGCTTTGGATGAGGTTCCATCTTGATTATTTTTCTTGAACTCTTCTTGGACCAAATCAGACGATAACCTTTCCCACTTTGGTAATTTTTCCCTTCCATGCACTGAGTCTTGGTAGTTATGACAACTTTTGGGAAGGTCTAGAAGAGCTAGGCTCGCCAAGTCATCTTGTGCAAAAATCACACCAACCCATCCAAACTCATCATGAACTTGTGTAAATATACTGAGATACTACGAGATAGTGTCATTCTTCTGCATCTCGATATTTCAAAGTTTGTCTTTGAGGGCCAGTTTTCTATGGTCGCTACTATTCTGGAATAGATCTGCCACATTGCGAAATGAGTGCCTTTACCATGGATATTTGAGACAATGTGGTCTCACACTCCCTCCAAGATACTTCTCCTTGCCTTGGCTACATCTTTCTTCCATTGAGCTAGGTTCTGGGCATCAACTGATCCTGGTTTTGCAATGTCTATATTGACATATTCTAGCAATTTGTTGTCATCAAGCAACGCCTCCTTGCAATCCTTCCATGCAGGAAATTCGAGCTGCCTTTCAAGGGATACTCTAATATTTGCTCATTGAAGGTCATCTTCCCAACTCTTAAGAGATCCTGCTACACAGAAGCTGCAAATTCAAACCTCTTGAGAAAAAAATTCAAAATTCCTATTCTAATGTGAATCTTGCTTTGATACCATGTAGAAATATGGTGTAGAATTGCACCTTCTCAAGAAATTGTAATCTAAATAAAGAAATAAAATTATACTTTACTGCTCTACGGAATTCAACCAACAATTTAGAACAACAATCTCAGACATGCAATAATAAATCACACACATGCACACTATTTTTCTAGGAGAAAGCAACTGCTAAAAACCCCTTAATATTGCTTTCATTAATCATATGAATAAATAATGTATTGCAATTTATAGCTCAATCTGAGCTCAACCTGCAAGTGAATACCTTTCTGTTTGCTCAATGAGAAGCTTTGAACCAAACTTAGTCAAATTCTACTTCTTCTTGAGCCCTTATTTCCTTGTGCAATTCCTGAGGAATTAGGCCCCTAGTTCTTAGGAATTTTCCCCCAATTAATTATGCCATTACCAAGGTTGTTCTTCTGGTTGCATGTAACACTTGTACACTCAAGATTAGTCTACAACTGATGTTACACTGCCTTGGAATCTCCACCACAACTGAAGAACTCAAATTCTCTACATGCACTATTTATTTTGGGCTGACTGATTAGTTAACTAGATGATCATTGAGTTAGACTTCTATCCCACTGCACAACTGACCTTCCACTAGTTTCATCAACCGTTAGAACTAGTTTAACTGAAAACAACTTGAAATAGTTGACCTTGATTGCTACAAATTAGCAATCACACATGCATAAATGAACTCCAAGCCCTCTAATTTGAATTTAATGAACTAATTGAGTGACAAGAGCCATGTCACACAAGTTAACTACATCCAAGTTGTCTGCTGATGTGGAAATTTGAATTTTCTCAAGTTGATCAAGGCAAAATCAAATTGAGACTTTCTTGCTGCATTTTCAACACACACACACACACACATGACACATATAATAAACTAAGTTACTGTAAATTCAATTTAAACTAAAATCTATAAAGCATTGAGAGGGATCAAATTTCTAAAGATATATTTTTATTTATTTAATATGAAGGAATTAATACATAAAAAGGAATTACATGGTTAAAAAATTTACATTTTAGGAAATTTAATCACGATCCATGCTTAATAGATCTAGGTTTAAGATGAATTTGCACTGCTAATTCAATTGTCAACTCGTAATGATAGCTATTATTATTTTCTATCAACAAATGCATATTGACTCATCATTGCTATTCAAGACAAACCATACCACTTGAAATGACCACTTGTGGTGGTGGTCTAAGGAGGTGGAATTTTATTCCTAATAGATGTTTCTTGGTCATTGACCATTAATTTATTTCCTTATGTTTAAGTGAAACAAGCTCTTCATCAAAAGCAATGTTAAGTCTTACGTTAAGGAAAAAAAATAATTTCAGTCTAGATAGTATCTACAAAAAGAGCCATGCTCCAATATTATCATTGCTGAGGTTATAATAGTAGGGTCATATACTTTCAAGTAATATCAAGCTTTAATCCTATACATGAAACTAGTTGTAACTCAAATGTTTTCTATATTGTATTTTAAAATTTTCACATGCCAATTTTACAACATCAACAACCATGGAATAATACTAAATATGTATTCATTGTTGAAATTGTTGAATTTCACTTCTCTTTTAATTTAAGGTAAAAAATATTTATCAATAAGAAGCCTTTTTAGAAGGATGTAAAGCAATGTGGTCATATGTTTACTGTCAACCACAAAGAGATGGATAACACTGACTTGTTTATTTATTATCATTTTAACATTGATACACTATAAACACCAAAATTTTGATTAGCTAAATATCCAAAGTTATATTTAGCTTAAAATACGCTTTTTTGCATATAAATAATTCATCAAAGCATATATATATATATATATATATATATATATATATATATTATAATATATATATTCAATTGTACATATTCGATAGTGGAAAATATACATCCAATTGTACATATTTGATAGTGGAAAATATACAATTCAAAACTTGTGAAATTTATTGAACTTCATTATTGTCATCCTTGCCATATCCATTAATTGCTTGGGATTGAATTCTTATAGGTTTTGAACTAGTGGAGATCAACCCACACTAAACTAAATTCAAGGGTGGTGAGACCTTGTCGATGGGTGGCTTTTTTTGGGTCGAGGAAAACTTATAAGGGAAGGATTTCATCTACCTAAACATAGTCCAATGGTGGTGAGATATTTTCAATGAGTGGGTTTGGTTTTGGTTGGGAAAATTGTAAGATTCAATTGGAGTTAATAACAAGATTTCATCTTTCCTTTTGGAGCTTGCATTGTTTCTCAACCAAATTATTTATTTGGTTGATGGATATTTAAATTTATTCAAATTTGTTAGATTTCATGTTTTCACTTGATCTGGCTTGAATGTTAGAATATCTTAAAATTAGTTAATATATTTGTGTTTCTCTTTGAATGTTGAATTACCTTTTTTTGTGAGCTAAGTTTTGTATTACCTTTGAAATTCAAGATACATCACTGATATACCACTTGTCAAAAATAAATATGCCTAAATCCATCACAAAGAAAATCAATTTTTTTGGTTGGTAAAAGGAGATACACATTAAAAAAAAAAAAGACTACAATCAACCATAACAGTGCCATAACAAAAAACAACATAACTACAAAACATCATACTCAAGAGTTTGAAGATGTCATGAGAGCAGGGCCCCTTGCAATTATACTGGTTGGCATAAAAGGATTGAGCTCACATTGGAGGTGACTCTCCAAGTGTGCCAAGCAAGCATCCAATCTCTTCAAACAAGACCGTTGGTAGCTTTGTACCCTCTAGATCTCGTTTAGGGAGGAGATGTTATCATTCTTTTCTTCATGTTTCTCCTTAAGAACTTGGACTAATAGAGTATTTAAATTTTTAGTGTAAGGTGATGAAATGAAAGTATTGGTTCCTTCCGCCCCTATTATGATCAAGGTTAAGAAGCCAATTAGATACCTCCTTCACAATTTCTGATTCTAAATAAGTCTCACGATCATTAATGGCATAGTTCTCTAGCTAACTGATCTCCTCCTAAATGCCAGGATAAGTCATTGAGTGATAAATAACAACTTCTTCCTAGGCTTAGGCTTGAGAATGCGACCAACCTTGCTAGCAACTCCCACTAACCCCTTTACGACTGCACATCCTCTAACGAGGCATTAAGGGTGTTGATTTTTTATAAGATCTTATCACTAATAATTACTTCTTATGATTTATTATGTTAATATTTTATTGTATTCAAATTCATCATAAATCAATTATATAGAATATCTCGACAATAGAAACAAAATTTCAATAAGATCATAGAGAAACAACCAAACAAGAGACACAAAATTTTACCCTGGGAAAACTTGTTGAAATTCATTTTCAAACTAGAATTTCTAATAATTATAATTACTTGTGACTAATATACATGTTTCCTTTTAGTATTTACTTGTTTTAGTTATTTCATCAAGCAAGTATACATTAAAAAATATAGAGATTACATTGCACAAGAGACAAGAGACAAGAGACAAGAAAATCCATGAATTAGGCCGGAGGCTAGGAAAAAATTCACAAGGGGAAAAGGCACCAATCCTTTCCTTATAAAATCTTTGTCAACAAGAGAAATCCAAGTCATAGGTAAACTAACCAGAAGCCTATGTTACAAGTCAAGCCTCCATTAGACTATAGATACCACAAGTTTTTTCATAAGTCCACAAGTCATAGGCTTCCCATGAAGATCATCATAATCTAGATTTGCTTACATTCTCACTAGCCTGCCACAAAAAATGCTCTGTTTGCTGCCTTTATTTGCTAACCTTATTGCTTCCTATAGTCTTCCGAATATATGCCTTTGACCTTACAAGTATGCCTTAGGGAATACAATCTTTCTGCCTCATACAAGTGAACTTATTGCCTCAAATCAATGAGATTTTTGTGCCTTAGATATCCATATCATTTCAAAGGTTCGATCTGCGCTTGAATTCATCCTTCTTAGCTTGACTTCTTCACATGTATGAATAGAGAAATTGTATTGAACGCTTATGCAAATTTATTCCATAGAGATCATAATTGATTTCAAAATGGTGGAGTAATTATTCCAATATATAGTGATTGCCTCATGTGAAAAGGTATCTCTAAGGGCTGAGCTTACTTGGCTTCCAGAGGGTCGACTTGGTTAACTTGGAGACACAAAAAGATGCGTTAAAAAATCAATTTTCTTTTTCTTTTTTAAATGTCCAAATGGGACAAGATAAAATATTTTTCTTTTGACTCAAATATTTTTTTTTTTCACTCTTTTTACAAAATCATAATGACAAATATACATTTTGAATACTAAACCTGGTTACAAATTCAACTCTCCCTCTTAACTAGGGAGGTATTCATAATTACTCATTGGGATATTCACAAGTTGAAATATTCATATAAGAAAGGATCCAAATTGATAAACATCATTGATGATAACATCATCATAACCAACATTTTCAAATTACCAAGGCCTTGACAAGTAATCTCTATCTCTCCACTAGATTAGAGCACAATGATGGGAGGAATTCAATAGGACACCACACTGCCTCTCCGAGACAACTACTCCACCTAGGTTCACCAGAGTATGTCCTCCACAAGACCATTTCTTACTTGCCACGAGGAAATGTTAAACCATTGGACCATTCTTCTCTGGGTAAATGTACTTGACTTAGGGTGTTAATCCTAATTGGCCATAGTACATGACTCAAGAATGTCTATCTAGGTGCTTATCCAATCCACCATTCTTCCTTATGGTTGTTAATTGTAGCCCAAGTACATGGCACAAGGAGAGCTAGGTATCCATCCTCTCTCCCTCTCAACCTGGGAGGATTTATCCACAAGCCTAGGATTGTCTCGAAAGTACTCATACTTCCCTTACATCAACTACTTGTTCATCCGTGGAGATCTGTTATAGATTTTTGGCTTCTATTTACACCATAATATTGAATCATAAAACACTTCGACCTTCCATGGAAAACTAGGTTCTCTAACAATATTTATAAAGTACTAAGGTCAAATCCAGTATGTCATCAAACAATCCATCAAACATTTTTCAGAGCCAAATTGCTTCACAACTAGCTACACAAACTATCATATCTTCCTCCTTTGCAGTGCTTAGTGTAAAAAAATACTTCTTCATGCTCTTCCAAGAAACCATACCAGATCTCAAGAAAAAACAACCATCAATTGTACCTTTTCTTATCATCAACATTGCCATCTTAGTAATAGTATAAAATGCATCAATGAACTAATCAACTTCAACCATTCAAATTCTAGGAGGATATAGATTTCATGCTTCCCTTGACTAAGGAAGTTTTTACCAGGTTTCTACCAAACATCAAGACTCAAATAGTAGTGTAAAAGTACAATATTCTTAATGTCGAGTTCTACTTCCAGCTCCCTTTAAAGGCAACACCTTTTCCCTCTGACACAAAATTCCTTCTATTGTTAGAAGCAAATCATTTAATCTATGCCAAAATATGAGGCATTCTTTAATCATGAGGTTCCTCTTCCTGGGGAAACTCTTCTAATTGAGGCAATTATCTTAATAAGATCCTTTCCCTCTTCCTGGTAGAACCTTCTTGTTTCCATGCTACCATCTATTGCAAGCTTCAATCAATATAGGTATAATATAAGCTGACAACTACTCTGTTCTTCTTCTAGTATACATATGGAAATTCCTCATTCTTTACTTCATTCTTCTAGTTTTTCCATCTATTTCCAATACTAGGGATACCCTTAGCCATTGTCCTACAATCCTCATTGAGAGGATATGAAAGAATTATTACAACCAAGAAAAGGGCACATAAACAAGAAGTTAACTAACAATTAAGAACAATAGCCTTATTCAAAGAAGAAAGGATACTTATCTTTTGAGAAAAGTTAGCTCCTAAATCTTAAACTTCTTGTATTCCTCTTGCAACTTCATCAACCTAATCCCAAGCACCAGCTTGAAGTTATATATTCCTTTTATAGATTAGGGTTTTCTTCTCCTTTCAGTGGAAGCAACCAATACTAGTGTATGAACCCTAGACCTTTCTTGTTCAAAACCTTGCTAGGGTTTATAAACCAACACACTCATTATAACTTGATTAAAAATTTCCCTACAACCTCTTCTCATCTTGCTAGGGTTTTTGTAAACCATATACTTCCAATCTATAAGTTCTCTTTTATGACCAAATTCCAAAACCCTAAATTATTTACGTCATCAAGCTAGGTAGTCATTGTATTTCATCATGATATATCTCAATACTCAAGATATCTTGGCACCAATACTTTAGAGGTTCATTTTCCCTTAATAAATTAACAACTTTTAATCTAATGCCCTTGGCTTGTAACGTTGTAACATTGGTATTTGACCTTGAAGAGGAAATTGACCTCTTCTCATTGATCGAGATCATAGGTCACATAATATTTGTCATGCCAACTTATCAAATAATGAATTCATTCAAATCTAACCTTAATCATAACTGAGATTTTAAAACAATTACGACTACTTTGACATGCCATACTTCAAGTTATACGGTAACTTAAGTCAAATTAATTCAAGAGTTTCTTCAAGTTTTTCTTCAAAGAGACATTAGTTTGACTCTCTGTAATATATATATATATATATATATTAATATATATACATTATATATATATTTTTCTTCCTTCTTGTATATATAAAGAAAAATATCATGATAAGATCATAGATCTGTAACCTTCACAAACTTGTGTAACAAAAAAAGGATCTTCAAAGAGAACAATACTATTGTAATTCATATTCCATAAAAAAGAGGCTTGATTGGATTCATGCTTCTAGTCATACTTCAAAGAATAGGGTCCATAGCTCAGACTAGTACTCAAATTTCATACCTCTTCCACAAATTTTAGTTATATGATATAGATCTCGAATTAAACTTAGAAAAGTTCCCAAAAATTTGGACCATACTTGGATCACATAATAGGGATAACTGGAACTTCAAAATTCTCTTCAAGTGTAATATGGATGATACTGTATATCATTGTGATGACACCCTTCCTTTGGAGAATCCTGTGACTTGAATTTATTTTCATATTAATGATCCAGAGTTTTTTGTGAACACTTTCAAACAAAAATATCCATTATACATTGCCTTTTATTAACACTTATATTTGCATGTGAAATCATGAGCAATGTAAATTCTAAACAACACTTCAACAAACCATCAACCATAATCAAGAAGCAAATAAGAAGAAATCATAACATACGATATGATAATAGATTTCATCGAGTGTGGACCTCATCTCCTGGCCCTAGGTCAAGAGTGGGGAGGCCACTTCATTAGTCTTTGCAAAAATATGATGATTGCATGATGCAATCTCTGTCAATACAAGGATAAAATCCATTATCTAGAGTGGCATGTCTCTCCCAAGGGACGTTCTCCTATCAAGAAATATCACTCACAAGAAACTTTCCTTCAACATGATAAAGGAACAATCTCTCATATAAAGTGGCATAAAATGATCCTCTCACACAAAGTGGCATAAATGGACCTCTTGAATCTGCTGATCAAATTCAAATCATAATATCAACAAAAATCAAATGAAAAACATGGAAAAAATACAACTTATACCTCCAAGTATAGGGATGGAATGAAAATCAGCTATTCGAATGAAGAAACGGTTTGCGCCATCATGTTCCTTATGAAAAATCATGAAATTTGAGTATAGAGTTGACCATGTTACGAAATTGTCAAATCTGGGCCTCCAGGGAATCTAAAAGATTCCTTATAGAGTCCTACGTCAAGGTTCCACCTTCATGGTTCTACTACTCAACGTTCATCCTTTGGAAAATTGGCTACCCAGATTAGAAAACCATCTACACCATATCATTCTTGGAAAAATTCCGGTTCAAATGAGTATAAAATTGACATATTTCTGACACTGTCAAAATTCAGCTCCTAGGGAATCTCCAAGATTCCTCAAAGATTTCGCAGAAGGAATATTATTTGGAATATTTTAAGGAATATTCCCCTAGAATATACCCATCTCAAAAATTGTGCTTGGGTAGACCCCTCTGGTCTCAATACTCACGCTCACTATTCCATTTGCCCCGTCGAATGGAAGAGTCAAGTTTAAATAAAATTTTGTGGGTGGAGACACCAACGTTACTAGCTAACAAACTTGGCTGGTGGCTTATGTTAGGTTCCTATACCAATAGGTGTCATTTTTCATGATTGACTATGGAAATGCCAAATATGTCGTCCTTCCCATGCTGCAAAGGTTCCATATTTCCAAGAAAATAAAAAAATAAAATAAAATAATAAAAAGAGGGTATGCCCTAAAAGAAAAATCTAAGGGCAAAAAGGAGGAAATGGCCAAGAGAAAAATGAAAGAAATGAACCCCAACCAAAAGGCCGGGAAAGTGTGCTAGCTCAAATGCCACTACTGTTCCATTTTTGAAGAATTTCATTGTGTACAGGTGGTTGATTCTTGACACACTTGATGAATAGCCAGACAGTTCAATCCTAGTTAGATCATGTTTAAATTTACTTGTCTTTAGAATAAAGAATAAGCATCTGTCCAAACAGCTCAAGCTTGGCAGATGAGTAGGTAGGTAGAGAAACAAAGGAGCCCAACTACTTAATCTGGGCCCTTGGAAGAGATAAGGATAGACTTAGATAGGAGGGCATTCAAAAGAAAAAGAGGAAAATCAGGGTTTGCTAGTCCAAATGCACCCAATCAAAAGGAAGAGAAAATGCTAGGTGTATTAGGCTGGGTAGGCAGTTTGAGGTTACAGAAGCAGGTTTGTGATCATTTTTTGTCTTGTTAAGAAAGACTTATCTCATGGATGACACAAGTACCATGGCAGTTGTTTGGTTGTAAAACAGTGGAGCATGACTAATTTCCCCTCTCATTCCCCCAAGTACCCTTACTGACATCCCCTCAAGGAGATTGGGATCTGCCCAGTAGTCCTAGCTCACTTCATTTTATGAGAAATACTAAGTGGAACTTTGAGTGTACTTAGTCAAAACAAGCCACATTTATTGTGTAAAAGATCTTACCATTTTTACTTCATTTCCCTAAAAAACCTAAGTTATTTCCTTATAGACTTAGCGTTATCCATCCAGAAAATCATATTAACATTGACTTTATTATTTAATTCCTATGTAAAGTTTTCCCCTGCCTCTATTATATATAAATAACAAAAACCCCAAAAAATAGATAATATCCCTACCCCTGGCAACTATAGCCTTATATCAAAAGTTCGGGAATTATGGGTTCATTTGGGACCTTAATGATAACCCTTCCACGTTCATAAACCATACATTAACTTGGTGCGCATGTATATATCGGGTTTCGTTTAACATCCGGTTAAATGAATAACCATTCCACCTAATCCACAGTTTAAAAACCCACCAAAACATTATTAAAATGCCGAAATAATGTGTGGGTCCCTTCGTTGTAAACCCCCGCTATTTACATTACCCGTCGACTGTCAGATCCCGTGCCGTAGATCCAACGGTTGGCGGCGATATCGAAAGCTCCCATTTTCCGAGCGTTAGCGTTCGGGGGATGGGCGGTATTTTTGCCGTACCCCTGCCACGCGTCGGCTTCCCAGCGTGATCAGAGCCCCCTCCTCCAAAACCACTATGGGCCAAAGGTGGTGTGGGGAATACCGCTTACCGCCCCGCTGCCTGCCCCCTAACGTCATACCACATCACCTGATGACGTCGCATCCACGTCACCCATCACCGCTCTGTATCAGCGCCATGTCATCTGCTGACATCACCACCTCGCCTCCGTGTCGTCCGCCACGTCATCCAACACATCAGCTAACATGTCATCCTCTGTACCTGCTACACGACAAAATAACGTCATGATGACGTCATCATAAGAAAGCGCCAAAATCCCAAAAAGGCCCAAATTGTGTTAAAAGTCGCAAAAATGACCGTTTTTGGTTATTTCTATTTGTTCGTTAGTGGAGACTTTTGCATGCGATTTTACGACCAACTCGCCTTCAAAGTTGTACAGTCCATCACCCTGCAAATTTGCTCCGTAGCTCGACCCCGCAGCTCGAGTCACCCCTGCTAATCGCTCACCGCGCCATGAAAACAGGTATTTACTTACAGTCGTGCCCAAACCCTGTGTTTTTGAATTTCCTCTGCTAAATTGCTTATGCAATCCGAAATTTAAGTTAAACCCATCAAAACGCCCGCAGAAACTGCACCATAACCACAATTTTCTCCAAAATTTCACCAAGAAATCCTATAAAAGCAGTCTCCCTTTGCAAAATTCCTCCCGTGGACTCGAACTCAAGTTCACTCTGTTCTGTGAACGTTGAAGGAAAAAGCCCAGAGCTGTCCATGTCCATTTTCCACTAAAGAAAACTCTGTAGATTATCTTTTTCATTGTCATTTTCACCCTATGAGTTCATTCAGCCAGATTTAATCTGTAAAAATCCACAGAAAGAGGCCCAAAAGCTGCTGTTCTACTCATTTCGTCCCCACAGACCTCAGTTTCCAAATTTCACACTCATAGATTTGAGCCATGGAGACTCCAGTGGTCTTAAACATTACTCCTTTCAATGCACCCCACAAGGAATTGGAAGCACTACCTTTGGCTGATAGGGGCTATCTAATCCAAGACTTAGTTGGTGAGAGAAACCACCTGCAGACATTCTGTGAGCCGAGGAACAATTATTTGAATAACAATGATTTTTATGGGATATGGGAATCAAATTTTCCCATATACTTCCTCCCCTTTGTCAATACCTTCCCTGAGATAATTCACCTCTTCTGTGAAAACTATGAACCAACTCAAAGGGCAGTCAAGTCTCCATATGGGAGCGTTCTTTTTCATATAACTTCTGACTCCATCAATCAAATGCTAAATTTCAAGCCAACTCAGCTGCTGTTCCCTCTTTCTATGAAATTCTTGCTCGATGAAGGTCCCAAACTCTCCAGCTCAGAGACAGCCTGAATTGCCCAAGTATTCATGAGAGCAGATCACTAGCCTACAGGGCCACCTCCTTTTCTCTATGTATGTTTCAATGAAGTGGGTAAATTACTTGTTGATATGATATCTTATGTTCTGGGTTTCAAGACAAGTGAACATATTGATAAAACTATATTAGTCTTGTTGTCTGTACTTACCCCAGGGCAGCCCCCTGCTGTTAAATACAATTATGCAAAATTCATTGACAATAAGATACATGACCAACTAGTGAAACTAGATATGGAGGGAGTATTCAAATATTCATCCTACATCTATCATCTATTCCTGTATTATCAGCCAGACTGTTTCCAATGCCCCATCAAAACATTGGATTCTAAAGGGGAAAAGAGGTCTGTGATTTTTTGGACCTCAGTCTTTCATGAAGTCCGCAACTCTCCCTACTCTTACTGTGAGTTCATTGACATATTTGTCTATCCAATCTCTTCTCTCCTAAAGATAACTCCTCCTCCTAGACTATCCTATGACATGCAGAAAATATTGCCGCTCTAAAAAAACTACAAAATAGGTGACTGGTACTTCTACCAGAATCACACTGTCATCAAGATATATGGCTGTGAGCTCTGTCCCTACAGGCTGCCAAGATATGTGCCAATGAGACTATTTGCCTTGGAATATTACAGGAAATTTATCAATTCAGATTTAACTCATTTTCATAGCACCAAGAAAAAGGATCAGTTGAAATTCAGAGACCAACTAGGCCCCTTTGTCATGAACAAAAAAGAAGGATGGCAGGATGCTCATCAAATATTGGGGGAAAAACTCAGGTTAAAAAGGAGTTTTTGGTGGGTACCTTATGACCCAAATGGATTTATCAATGCTAGAAAAATAAAATATAGGCTGTCAGCTTATGAAAATTGCAAAATCCCACAGATAGAACAATTTGCCAACCAAGATGAGTGGGTAGAAGGAACACTAGTTGAACAACTCACTGAGGAAGAGATAATGGACAAAAATGTGAAAGATTTGGAAAAGAATCTTGACTTGGATTCTTTTGGGCAGGTGTCATTCAAACTTCCACAACAAGTCGGAGAAGGCACATCAACTGCTGCAGCTTCACAAGCTGCCCAAGAAAAGACTACACCAACAGCAGGTACAACCAAAGGCAAGGAGGTAGTAGATACAGAGCAAGAAACAATGACAGAGCAACCAACTACCTCAAAGGAACAGAGTCAAGGCAAGCCCCTCCACTGCAGACAGAGGCACCACAGATTCTAGCATTACAAACTCCTCTCAATGAGGAAAGAAGCAAGAAACGGGACAGGGAAGAGACCACACCTGCAAGTGGGTCAACACAACAACCAGAGGCCAAAAGGCAGAGAATAGATCCTCAAATTGAAGAGGAAATTAGTGAAGGAATCATAGAGAGTCTAAGGAGGGAGAGGGAAACCAGCCAGCAAACATCCACCAGCTCTCACAGACAAGAAACAAAGAGGCAACATGGTGTGGAAGTGTCCTCCTCAAGGAAGTAAACTAAGCAACCACCTGGTATTAAAGGGACATTCATGGAAATCAAAGCCCAAAATGAGCTATTAAGAATACAACTGTATGATCAATTTCTCAAGACAACACCCTCCAAACAGTAGAGATTAATGGCAGCTTATGATATCAAGGTGGAGAAAATGATCTTAAGTCATTTCAAGCCTAAGATACCACAACCACAGACAACTGCAGACTACATAAAGACAAACTTAGAGGTCCTCGCCAAGGACATACACCCAATGGACCAAATTGAGCTACACAAGAAAACAGGTGAAATGGTGTATGCCACATTAGTAGACAAGGCAATGCTGGCCCACCAATTGAAGGAATCATTGAGCAATACATCTGCTCAATTAGATTTGGAGAAAATGTCTTCCTTGGCCATAGACAACAGAATAAAGACATTGGAGGAAATCATTATAGAACTAGGGCATGATCCTAAGGATGCCAAAGGCATCAAAGCCCTCATGAAGAAAAAAGAAGAAGCTATTGCTGCACTTAGAAAGCAATTGAGGCTGCCTTTAACCATGCACCCTCAAACTACAGAACTTGCAGAAGAGAAGGCTGGTGAAGACATGATGGACTTATTAATGAGGATGAATCAAAGGATAATTCAAATGGATCAAGAGTTGGAGAAAGCATTGCAAGCCAAGCTAGGAGAGTCGACCTACCAGCCACCTAAAACAGCTCCAACAGTCACTACTGCTCCCACAATAGGCACAACAACAACCCCTCCTATCATCCCAACATCAACAGCAGGTACATCAACCACAGATGCTTCAATAGCAGCAGCTACAACACCACCAGAATCTAGCATGAGTATGGAAGAAATGATGAGAGCAGTAAAAGAGCTAGAAGTCCAAATGTCAGAGCTGAAAGAGGCCAAAGAAAAGTTAGCCAAGCTAGAAGTAAGCTATGACAAATCCAAGATAATAGTGGCTGAAAAAACAAGAGAAATAAAGGCCTTGGATAACAAAATGAAATCCTTAGAAAAGGAGCTTACTCTTCATAAAACTCTGGCTGAAATCAAGACAATTTTGTGGGCCAAAATTGGTCAATCTATCACTGACCAATGGCAATCAATTCAGACCATACATGAGCAAATAGAATTGATAGGGATGGCTCAATTTGAGACTCAAAGGGTCAGAGCATTATTGGGAAACATGCTTGAACAGGCCAATAGAATGATTCATTTTTGAATACTCATACCAAAGAACAACTGGCAGCTCTAGATATCAGGAACAAGACAGACACCATTTTGATAGTGAAAAAGGTGCTGACCCTGAGGAATTTTGTACAAACTTTTGAAAGAAAGTGCCAGGAAATGCAAACAGAGATAAATGCCTTCAAACTAAAGTTTGCAACATTGCAGAGCAAAGGGTTACCCAGCTTATTAACCAGTAGTGGAAGACTGTTAACACATGAACAATATGCCAACAGGGTAAACACCTATGTTTCTAGTCAAATTACAGCTTCATCCAGCATGTCAAAAGACACAGTGCCTCCCTCTGGACAGAGTCTATATGACAAATTAGAGAATTTGTTCTACATTTAACATGAGATAAATCATATTTTTGAAGTCCAACCCAACTTCTATAGATATACTGAAGCTGATGAAACACTAATAAAAATACAAAGACATCAGTTGCCAATAGAAGAATGGTGGCAGGGAATGCTGGAGGTTCTACCGAGGTAATTTTGTTTCTTTTTCCTTTTTTGATCAGCTACAGGTCAGCAAATTCAAATGCACAAGCCACCTATCAAAGAGTGAAGACAGCAGAAAGAGGAGATCAGATTGTGACTGCAGCTCATTAATGCAAGACCAAGCACCGATGACAAGGCTAGGACAACAAAACAACAAGACAACAAACGCAGGAATGCAGAGTAAAAATGCAGCTACCAGTCGACTCACTCAGTCCAAAAGTCAAATATCTTTGACAAATTAAACAGCCAGCACACCAACATTTACTGCTGCATTCATTTCTCTCATTTAATTCTTCTGTAGAGTAGATGAAGGAAGTTATTGCGTGATATATTATCTACATGATATTTTGTATCTCCTTTTTGTATAAATACCTCCCCATGAGATGTATTTGGGGTTAGTGATTTTCTCTCTGGACTATGTTGTAACTCTGAAACGTTTTAATACAAAGGCTGTTGAAGTTCACTATTGCTGGACCGTCTGAATGTGGATTTGATGTTCTGGGACCTGCTACAGAATTCCTGTGTCTTTCTATGGATCAATAAGTTGTTCTAAACCTGTGTTTTGTGTTTCTGTGTTTGCAAATTTCATAAATGTTTGATAATCTTAGTAACAGAGAAAAGGAATAGCCCAAAATTTGTTTAAATACACTCTGCATTCAATTTTTGCTGTTAATTATGTTTTCTTTAGGATTAGCCATAAACAAGAATTCTTAGTTGCTCCTATTTCCAATGATCCTTTCACTTTGAAAATTGCCAAGGAATTCTTTATTGCTCCTTGATAATGTTCATGCACTTTCCCTCTGCCAGCATAATGAAAGATTCTTAACTACCTTTCATTCCCTGACCCCATTCCATCAATTTCCAGATTTTAAAATTATTCCAAGATCGATTATCTCGCTTTGTAGTATTGCCCTTTATCAAAGAAAACACTCTCAGCAGTTCATTTTCATACACTCCATTTGCCCAATGGTATAAACTGTTTTAGACTTGCATCCTAGCTCTGTTTGAGATCACCATCCAAAAAACTTAAAATCAAACCCTGTGCATCATAACTAGCCTAAAAATACTTCAAAACAAAGCTAAATTATAAAGAGAGAGCCCTCTCTGGTTGCAGGTTGGCTAGAATCTGTAGTTAAAAGACTGGTTAGTGGTTACCTCTACCATATACCCTTCTGCAGGCAGGGAACAACCTGAGTGATAACATCATTGGCAACTCCACTGGGGACCTGAATGACTGTTTGTAACTGCTGTCTATTTGCTAAAGCTATAGATGGAGCCTGAAGTTAGCCAGGTAGCCTTTGAAACTGTTTTTGCTGTGCATTTACAGGAGTAAATAAACACTGCTTCAGTCAATCTCCAGTCTAGTTTTAGGCTTTAAACAACTGTCCCGAAGATTTGATCAGTCTCCCTGTTTCAATATATTCAAAGGAAAGCCCAAAGCCTCCTATACTTCAAAAGAGCTTCATGCAGAATATCATCAAAAAACTATGATCTTCAAACGTTTCCAGAAAATACCAAAAAAAATTTAGAAGCTGGCTCCAAAGAAGAAAACTCGTTACACCAGGTCAAATCCTGACCCAAATCCTCCAGCTATTTTTGAAAATTCTAACTTGATCTCTAAGAGCCTTAGAAGACAAGAAAATCTAGAAAATTCTGCTGATTTAAACCTGGATATACTTCAACAAAACCTTACAAGATCTGAGCTTACTCCTGGGAGAGCAGCAGGTTCATCGGTCTAGTGGTCTGTCACCCCTTTTTTTTGATTTTTGATTTAATAGTATGCAATCATCTGCTGGATTTTGATGGGGCCGCTTACAAAATTAAGTAGTCAACAATTTTACCACTTCCATCCACTGCTAAGTGCAAATATGCCACTCAGTTAGCTGCCACATAGCAGATTCCGTCATATTTAACCAGTCCACCAAATTTAGCGAGCCTTCCAAATTTAGCCAGAAACAAAAGAACTGCTCCCTTTGACTTGAAATTTGACTACCAATATCTTGCACATAAAAAATCATATTTGAGTGTCGTTTTCCCCATTGTAATCAAGATGACGAACTCTTTGTTTTGGTCTTATTTTCGATGAAATCCAAGGACTTCAATTTTTGAGCCTCTCTAGAGTCACCTCGATCATTCCTCCCCACTGAGGAAATTTTGGTTCTCCAAAAGAAGAAACATGTCTGCAATATTAACCTACATAATAGATGCCTTGATATGCCACCTTCCCCTTCCTTCTACTTTTTACTTCAGAACTCGGAATGATGAAGCTGGCACCTATATATGCAAACTCATAACTACTAATACATGTTCAATTACAAGACAAATTATGACCCAAGAAAACCACATGCTTTCCAAGAGTTTATAACACACTCATGGTTAATCTTACATCAGAATCATAACAAAAACCAATACCCAAGTTATCAATTAAAAGGCCAAAAATATCACTATGTTGCTTTCATAAGTGATGGAAAACACTTCACCACTTTTACAAACATTTTGTAGCATGCGATTTAGAAATGCGTGTTGATTTTCCAGGACCTTGGTCTAGGTTAGAGTCTTAAAATCACTGATGCTACCAAATCAATAATCTCAACCATCAACTACTTTGCACATCAGAAATATAAATCAGTAAATCACATATGCACAATATACTGATAGTTTTAAACAAAATTGTACAATAATGTACAATCATTAATATTCATTATATTAATCCAAATCTAATAAATACAACAATCTATGGTTAGAAGATGCAATGAAAAACTTGGCTGCAACAATTCTATGTTGTATGTTGTCCTACTGGTCTGTTGCACTGGTACTGGTCACTAGTAGTGCCTTAGTCCATTAAGGAATCTACACATTGAGACTTCAAGATGGTTGCCTCCTATCACTGCTGTAAGTCATGTTTTCTACAATGAACACGGGCTCATCAACTGCTCTCTAGGTTGGCCAATTCTCGAGATCTAATCTGCCACACTAGCAACAAATTTAGTCCATCAAAGTGTTGCACTTCGGCACCGTCCTTCACCCAAACTTAAGCTACTCTTTGTCCTTCAATATAGCATGTCTAGGGCTACTTTTGGTAGGCAATGCGCTGCCCTCCAACTAGCTCTATGACACCCAATCTTGTCACTACTGGATCTGCACGTAATATGACTTTTCCTCACCTCGAAATTTCATATAAGTGGCTCCAATAGGATGCTTATAAAACTGATCCAAACTATGGTCAAAACTTGACCCAACGCACCTCCAAATGTTTCTCCAAATATGCTTGCATACTGATGTTCGTGACTTCTCTAGTTAGGGTACTTAGAGCTCACTGCTACAACCATAAACGTCTCCAACAGTTCACAAACAACTCTCTAAAAGTCTGCAGTTTAGGATGGGAGATACACTCCTCCTCCACGCTGACGGTAGGGGCTAAAACCAACCCTTCAAATAGCCCATGCAAGCCTTGTTGCTATAGTATGGCCTGTGGCCTACCACACAACAATTTTGTTCCAATACATTTTCCTCAAAACATTGTCACAACCCATCCATAATACTCCAAAAGAGCCCCAAACAAACTTGTTTCAAGCCCTCAATACCTCGACCTAACAACCAAAAATCTTGGCCTTTCTTCCCTGCAAGAACACCCAAGGACAACACCAAACAATACCCAAACTGCCCTAGATGTTCATGATGTCACCTACAACCATCTAGACTCTTCCACGTTGCTCCTAGGGCATCTCTACACTGTCCTTTTCTCCTCTTGCTTCATTGAAATTTCAGAGCATACTTATAGATGTATTGCATCTTGTTGGATGCTTAAATGACCTCAATATGCCTTGTATCTATACACATACAATGGCTCAAAGTCTCACTTGAAGTGACACATATCAAGTCGGCCTACTTGACAACCAAATTATTTATCAACTTCAAAAATTCATAACTCTCTAACAACAACTCAGATTCAGACGATTTTCATTGTGTTGGAATCATCTTTCTAAGAACTATCATCCTCATCCATCACATGTCGTAAACCCATAAATGTTTTGTCCCAAATATCAATGGATGCCAAAACCCCATACTTGGGTTCCAAGTCCACACACTGCCCTTGTGGCGCTTTTTCATCCAAACCCTGAACCCTAGGGCTTGGAGTACCTCCCAAGCTACACAAATCAACACTCCCTCTTAGCGAGGGAGGTACTTCCAAGACTAGGAAGTGTCTTTTCATCATCATCACTGCTCACAACGCTTGCCCACCTCTTGGCACTCATAATCACATCAATACCTGCACGGTGAACTATGTCCTTCTCGAAAGTATCGTTGTCACTACTGGAAGTAACCTGCTTCTTCTTCTTATCTTGTAACATCTTCCACTCTTTCCATGATTCCTTCTTGGAAGTTTTAGGTTCACCCTTGCTCACCACTAACCATGCACTCTTCTTTGGCTGCAAAGGCTCCCTCTGAATTTGTAAGATCCCTCTCGAACTAGACTCCTTCTTAGTCTCTAGAATCTGGACCACCTCGAGAAAGTGTACCTTCTTCTCTGAATATCTAATCTGCACTTGCACCTGCTCTTGCATCTATAGAACTTGTGCCTCCTCCACTTGCTTCTTTCCATGATCCACAGACTTTCCTGTCAACTTGTAGAGACCATGCTCTCTAACTCTGAGTACAATCCCATCAGAATTAGAGCCTCTGAGCCTGAGTCTTGCCTTCCCATCCTGGAACAAGACCTAAAACCATTTCTTCTCCATCATCGAGAAAGAGAGCACATTATATCTAAGTCCTAGTACTAACAGTACATCTTGGACCCGCATCATACATCATGTCTCCATTCTGAAGGACACAACACCCGATCCTTGGATCTCCAACTAGCTCTTGTTGCCCAACACCATGTGCAAATTTGAGTCCCATCTAGCTAGAGTCTCAAAAATATCCTGTGACCCTGTCATATGCTTCGTTGCACCACTTTCCACGTACCATCCATCCTCTTTGATAGTACTCTACGATAAATGAGAAATCATAGAAAAATCATCCTCTTCGTCTTCCAATCTTCTAGCAAGCTCATCCATCTCTAATGTATTGTCAGTAAGGGTGAAATTCTTTCCTTTTCTTTTCTCATCATCTCCCTTCTTCTTCTTTGGACATCTCCACGAAAAATGGTCCATCTCGCCACAATTTAAACACTTGAATTTACTCAAGTCCTTCTTTTGGTTACCCTTTATTCGTGATGCAAGTGCCACATCATCATCTGAAGCTTTTTGTTTCATTTGAATGTCCTCCTCTCGCTACTGTTCCTGAATGAAGTCATCCCACAACCTATCCCAATCTGGTAGCTTCTCCTTGGCAATAATTCCTTTGATGAAGGGATTCTATTCCTTGGTGAACCCTTTCAAGGCAATCCTTACCATATCCTTATCTGAGACAGTCACACTGATGACAATGATCTCATCTTTAACCTGAGACAATCTCGTCAGATACGAGGTCACACTTTCACCCTTTAATATCTTGGTGGACTTCAAATTATCCTCCAATACCAATACCCAGTTCTCATTCTTATTCTGGAAAAAATTCTAAAGATACTCCCACATATCATGTGCAATGTTCTTCCAAGACAAATGAGGTATTAGGGCATCCCTCACACCATCTAGGATGATCACTCTCTCCCTCGCATCCAAATATTCCCATATTTCCAACTCCTTAGGGTCAGTTAGCTTCTTGATCTCTTCCTCGGAAAAATCCCAGATCCTGTTGACTTGCAACATAAACTTGATCCTTTCCTTCCATGGACTTGTTGAGGCTTGAAAAATTGGGACTCCAACAAGGGGGATAACCACTCGGTCGAGACCTTAAGACAACTCCTTTTCCATTTGGAATAGTGGCTCCGACTGGGGATGATGGGACCAGTTTCCCAATCTATTTATGATGTGTGTGCTAATGGGATGATGTTTTTCCTTTTGTGGTTTTATGGGGTGAATACTAGTCCTAAATCTAATCTATTTTCTAACTTATCATAATCAAAGAAATCATCTAACTTTAAACTATCCCGAGAGTATGTTTACTTATGCGATTTAAAATAATTTATAAAAGCGATTGATAATAAAGATCATTCAATCACAATAAGAAGAGAATCCATTTAAAAATGATTGTTTCATATAAAAAGTTAACTGAAACAACATGAGAAATATATCGCATAAGAGTCATTCACATATTCAGCATAAAGAGTAAGTGATCACTATACAAAAGTACAATAATGATAACTTAAACATTTAAACTTTCATATATAAATAACTGAAAATGATTTATTGCTTGACACATAAGTAAAAAACATTAGGAGATAAAAATACCATTTGTAATACGTCCTACTCATGAGCTGCAACAATATTGATCTATCTTCAAATCACTTAACATCCACTAAGAATACATAAGTGCAATTTCAGTAGTAGATATTAAACTCATATAGAAAATAAATCTCGTTCCATTAATTTTATCAATTCCTCCTCAGTGGGGGCCAAGATGCACATTTTGAAGAATGTTTTTGATAAAACTCTGGACCCATCTCTAAATGCATGAGAGGGGTTTAAATACTACTCTGTGAAATCTAAAAATAAATATTACAAAAATAGACGAGGAGGTTTAAATGACCTACCTCATTTTAAGCAAAAATAAGCTAAAACAAAAATAAATTATATCTATGATAAATCCTGCATCTGATTTTTTAGATCGCAAATATCCAGCATTGGTTTTAAGAGTGTTGGTTGGCTGACTTCAGCTTTTAACTGCCTTGCAAATACGACATTGGTGAGAGTTGGCACTATCTTCATGACAAAAGTTATGAGGCACTTCAGGGTCTTCCATTGACTATGTGGTTTTACTAGATACTGCCAGTATGTTTCCCAGTTTAATTGTTTACCTATTTAATTACCTCTGCCCTTTCCTCTGTTGTTTGTTTCCACATTGTTTGAAGCTGTTGTGCCTTTGGCAGGAAGCCCATAGTTGTTTCTGTTACCAAATTGGTCTTATGCATATTTTCATTTATGCATTCAATGACACTGTTTGCTGCTGCCACTGCATCTTCCATTGCTTGTTCCACTTCCTTTAGCCGAGAATCCCATTTCGTGAATAAAATTTCCTTGTGCGTTTCATCAATTCTGGGCATGTCTGCTCTTTTACTTGTTGAGATTGCAACAAGATGATGGAGCTTAGTGAAAAGAGTCGCCTTCACTAAGTGGGCCCGCAGGCTATTTTTGGCGCAAGTCTAT
>APFE030115073.1:0-11919 GCA_000404065.3 Pinus taeda | reverse complement strand
ATACATGTAGTCTAGGCATGGGCGCAGCCATCCAAAAGACATATGAAACTTGGTTTGTGGTATGGATGCAACCACCCAGTTGATAAGACCATATATAATGATAACGGTATGGTCGTAGCCATCCATGAAGACTCAGGTATGGTCGTAGCCATCCAATCAAAGAGTCATGTATGTAATCACGAACCAATCCACGTAGCCCGAACATATGTAATCTTAGTTTGGGGTCTTGAAACTCTAACCGATCATAGTACAAATTCTAGCATGTGAACAACTGTGTTGAAGTCGAGCATGATAGAAAGTCTCTTGATTACCGGTCAATAATGAAAACCGTTAACAAGCATGAGAGAAACCATCAATAATGCCAATGGCTCTCAAGGTACTACCAGTACAATCCACTAAGTGTGAAAAATGGGCTGAAGTCAAACACTCATGGAATCACCCAATTGAAGACCAATGATGAAATTCCGTCGTCAGGTGCGAAGAACTTGCCATTGAGGCATGTAAGCTCCAAGGTACCGAAGGGGATCTCTAGATCAATCTCCTGGATAATGAGCTGGTGTCGACAGGAGATGATCCATCATAAGAGGGCCATAATGTTTCCCACATAAACAATGCGATATAAGGAACAAGTGGTAGATGGTGGAACAGAGCATCATAGGAGGTAACCGTGTGAACTACAGAAGGATTATACTCTTGAACATATCGATGTCACGAATCTATAATGTGGCAGCACTTTCATACAAGGGATCGGAGTTCTGACAGAGACAACATGGATCAGATGGAATGAGCTAAAATGGCAACCCAAGACCCCGAAAGGCTAATGATGATGCGAGGATATCCCAACCCGACAAGAAGCAAAAGTTTCGATGTTCAAGAGTGACTAGCTATCATAGGTAACCAATGATGACTTCTAAATTTTCCCCCACCATTGCTGGCGATTACCCCAATTATTTTTTAAAAACAAGCTTGAAGGGGATAGCATATGTTTTTGATATAAGTTCAACCTTCGGACAAATCCAACCTAGTAATATTTTAACGAGCCGTAGGGAGGAAAAGCTTGAGTCTCATCATGGTGACGAGTCCAATGTTGTCAGGGTTTAACAAGTCCGACACAGGTAAAACTCAAAGTCTTTTTCATGTTTAGAGGGTTTAAAAAAAAACATGGAAAAGAAAAGTCCAGGGGGGGTCATTTTTCGTAAATTTGTGTCCCTCAAGCCTGAAAAAGTAGAAAACAATACTTGAGAGAACTGCTTGACCATTATGACCAAGGAGTACTTTTCTTAATTAGTGGTCCTGATCCGAAAAAGTAAAAAAATGATTGGAGACATGTCGTTTCATAACCAAAATTGAACTTGAAACGAAAAAAGTCTGGCTATCTTTTCACATTTATACAATTAGAAAAGCGCTGAAAGTGGACCACCTTTTTAATTCCATTTAACAAGTTAAAAAGGAAAACTCAGCAATCTTTTTATTTTTTATGAGTCAGAAAAAGATCTTAAAGGTGACTCGTCCTAGAGGAACAAGTGGTATAAAGGGTAGCAGTTGGTTCTGGCAATGGTGGAACTACTCAAAACATGTAATGGTCAAGAGGTTGGCTAATAAAACTACTCATCGCTGCAGTTCCTCAGGAAAGGACAAACAACCAAGTGAAAGCATATGATTGGCCAAAGAGATGGTGGCGGTGGAATGAAACAATCAAGGCTCATCTAGTAGAAATTAGCGGATAAAAATGGCAATTACGAGATGTAAATCAGTTATGGGTTCATGTTTACACAAGCTTGAACCATGGAGAACTTCGCTTGGATTTGGTTTCAAGTTTACACAAGATTGAAATGAAAAACTATGCTTGCTATATGTTCGCATGCCCCGAGCATAATGACACAAATCGAGGGACATGCCCCCCAAGCTTCATTGAATTCAACGAGGTGGATGGAATGAAGGTTCACTGTCAAGGTCTTGAAAATACTTGAATTGGATTCTACGAGATCTTAATTAAAGACTTGATTTGGAAAGGATTTTTTAATGAGGTGGACACAGGAACAAATTGTCCTTGGACATTTGTTTCATTTTTTAACAAGGTTGACACAAAATCAAGAACTTTCCTCAATACTCCTTGTTTCATTTTTTAATGAGGTTGACACAAGATCATGAACTTTCCTCGACACTCCTTGTTTCATTTTTTAATGAGGTTGACACAGGAACAAACTATCCTCATACTCCTGTTCATGGGCCATATGAGAACATGGCTCCCAAGAGGTCTTCGTGGGATGGAAGAAACATCTCCGGGAGAAACACATGTCATTAGACACCGATGACAGATCAGGTTCCAATGCCCCCAATACATGATGTACGAGACCATATGCATGATCATCAGCAGAGGCGGCGATGGAACGGGTAGCCACATAATTAACCTATGGCAAGGAAGGTACTACTTGGGGATGAGAACCAATGGGAGATGATGGTGGTACAGAAGACACCGGGTGACTAAAGAATGACAATTGATCAATAGTCACCATTCTTCAATTGTGCGGAAAACAAACCACACAGAAAAGTGAATAAACAAGACCTCCCATGGCATAAATATAATCACAGCCAAGGAGAAGACTAAAATATAAAGCACCCTAGACAACCATCACGTCTATATAGATGGTTTTTCCTCCCAAAGTAATAGGGAACTTCAGAAGGATCCCTAAAGGTTGACTGGTTCCTCCGTCAAATGCCAACAAATTCTGTGTGACTGGCACAAGTTGTGGGGAGCCCAAAGCTTGCCAAGTAGTGAAAGGCATGAGGATAACTGATGCACCCTCATCTAAGACAGTGCCAGGTATTTCCTTATCATAGGCATGTACTATAATCTAGAAAGGCACATAGGATGGAAGGCAGAAAGTAGCCAAGTGACTCCAGTCAAAAGAAATGACCGAACAACTTGGTGGGGGTATCATATGATTGCCCCCATGCTCTACAGGAACTGAAGAAGGACTCTCTGAATCAGCTGGGATAGGATGGTCGTTCTCGGACTCAGGAGAATCTGACAAGATGAGAAGAACATGAGCAATACAATCATGATGTTCTTTGGGAACAGAGTGGACCACTTGTGGTGAATCCAATTTGACACTCTTTTCAACCAATGGTTGGTCAGGAATAGACTGAGGATAGCCAGGTTCGGGAAGAGGAGGACAGACAAGAGAAGACTCTAAGTCAATCTCTTTGTCAACTGGGAGAGGGTCTGAAGAGAACCTCTGATAACCAACTGGAAGTGGAGGAGAAGAAGATGTAATACTTTCCTCATGAGCAGACAAAGGTGAAGGTGATGGTTTCCTTCACACAGTCTCCAGGGGAATTGAATCTTCCCTTTCTTCTTACTGCTATCAGTTGATAGGATAGCATCATCATGAGCTAACGAGGGACGAGCTAGATCATGAGACCATACTTCTAGAATCCTAGGAATGCCAAGACAGTCACAAAGAAGATGGTCACCCTTGCACAATACACAAGGAAACTTAACCATCCGCAGAGGAATAGAAGGTGGTATGACCTGAGATGTACTCAAAACAATAGCTACATAGGTGGCCTCATGTTTATCAGACTTCTTCTTCTTCAACTTCTTCTTCTTTGTCGTAGTCTCCTAGTTACTAGACATGAAACTTTCACCTGATGAAGAAGGAGATGAAGGTGAAGAAACAGGGGAAGAAGGTGCAGGCTCAACCTTGAAATCAATGTGTCTTCATTTAGATGAAGGGGATGATGGAACAAGAGTCATGACACTCGGGACCACCAAGGTTGAAAGCAACCAAACGGGCAAACCGATGGTTAACCCAAGCAAAGACAACGTGGCCATGTATGGAGCACTGGCATTTCCAAAAAACAGAAACAGACTAGGATTTCCATCTAGAGGAAGACCTTGGCTAGTAGACTCAGGGAATGTTGCCATTAGGAATGAGCCAGAAAATGAAGAAACTTGATTGTAACCAAGAATATATCGTGGGCAGTAAATTTTATGATGCAGGAACAAAACTTAACCTTTCCATTTTTAAAGAGTCGAGAAAAGGACAAAAGATGACTCTAGCTCTTTTGAGGTTTAATGAGCCTGAAAGGACAAGTGCTCAGATGGACCTTTTCTTTTAAGGATTCGAAAAGGAACGAAAGTGACTACTCTGGAGAGCTAGGCAAAAGGTTTACCAAACAACCCGTAAAACTACATATACACCTTGGTGAAAAATGACCAAGGACTTTCCGTACGATAGTCAATCTTCCTGAATGTTGTGTTCGATGCGTTATGGTTTGTAAGGCAGCAAACATGACTTCCTATGGATGTAGGATGATAACCTAGTGGAGTCTCCTGATATATACTGGACGGTACTAGGAGCACAAGTCTGTACTAGTAGCTATTGAGTCACAAAAGAAGGAATCACCCAACCTTAAGCGAAAACAATAGTGACTAGGTTTAACGACACTGGAGCACATCTCTAGCCTATACCTCTAAATAATGTGCGTTAAGTTCCAATGTGTTGTTAAGTTTATTCAGTTAATTTTTGAGTAGATCTTGAATTAGGTTTCAATTTCCAGGCCCTATCGTATGTATATGAAAACTCTAGGATGCAACTAGAATGAGTAAAGCATCTTTTATTTTGATGAATACCTACTTAAAGGAAGGTAGAAAGTTCATTCCCAAACCAAGAGAAAACCAAGACAAGCAAATGCAAGTATTAAGAAACACAATGCATTAACACACCAACCCTACAGTGCATCGATACTACTAATGAGATATTTTTAAAATTTGCTTTCCAATTTCTCAAGCATGAAAATTTGAAATGCAAATTTACTTTCACTTATGTATACTAAATGAATGCAATCTTTTGATTTTGATTGTTTTGAATTTAAAGATACAAACAAGCAAGTGTGAATAGATCGATCCAAACAATTGTGATCTATGCTTGGTAGTGAAGAAATCAAATCAATATCAAAAATTGGTTCAATAATCGACACTAAAAATCAACCAGCAAGAAACAAGCAACAAAAAATCCTCAAGCAAATCAATAAAACGGTTGCAGATGAACCTTGGATAGACAAGCAACCTAGACAAATGGTTCAAAAACTTGAAAGAGCTAGGTCACAGGGCTAAAAGGACAAGATTCACTCAATGAAACCAAAGAGATAGTACCCTAACCAAAAGCAATTAAAACAAGCTAATGGGAGAGAGGAAAACAGCAGGGGATAAACAAGACTGGTGAATTCAGGAGGTGAGGTTGTAAAAACAACTTGTACAGGAATCGTCGCGGGTATATAACCAACAACTAGTGACGATAATCCAATAGTCGCAGCAACAAAGCGACGTCGTCGCAGGAGTACACCTGTATTCCATGACGGGCCAATTTCAAGAAACATCACGAGTGTACGACAAGAATCAACGACACATAGGTTTACAAAATGAAGATAGGGTAACATCATCACGACTGACAAGATTTTTCCAGTGACAAGCTTGAAAACAAGGAAAAACAAGTGAAAACTCTCAAACAAACACTAGGCTATTCTTCCAGACAGTAAGGGGAATTTCCATATTGACCCAGGTAACCCAAAAAATTGATGGTTTAACCCCAAAATTCAAAAGACACTAAATCAAAACCAAACAAAAGCAAACAAGAGAAAAAACATACAAAGGAGTCCCCAGCGGAGTCGCCAACTTGTGAAGTAGGAAAGTGTTCCCTCTACGGATAGAGGCAACCCCTCTAGCCCTAGAGTGGGTCTAGTCACAACAAAGACAAAAAAACAATCAATTCCCTTAAATAGTCATCATTGGAGGCCTACCTCAAACCGTAGGTTGATGAAGTTTCGTTGCACTGCCCCAGCTTCTGTTTCTTTCTCCTCAACAAGCAATCAACCTGAAACACCACAAGAAAACAACAGAGCACGTAACTGAGAACAACAATGATCTATTTACTTATAAAGTTAAGAAATCATAAGCTATCAAGTAAATTGTACACAAGATATCAGAAATCATCATTGATTGTATTAAGGTGAATCAAGATCAAAGCTTACAACCAAGTCTTAACGTCGCAAGCTTTCTCGGAGGGTCCAGCCAGTATGTTTCTTCAAGCATTCACTCTCAAGAATGGGTCTCCCAAATAGATGATATCTCTCTCTCACTCACAAGATCTAATGCAAGGTTAAGGCACTCCACAACCTCTTACCAAACTATTAGCAATCCCACACTTGTCACACTCACACCAAAGCTATCTACTTAGTTTCAGAGTAAACTCAAAAGAACTAGCCAGCACTTCCCAACTAAAAAACTAGTAGATCATAGCAATGGTGAGTGACTTTATAGGAGAAGGAGTCTCCACGAAATAAGGGAGAGGGAGCTTATCCTCAAGGGAGGTTGCACAAGAGACGAAACTACCATCTCAGAGGAGGAAGGGCGACCCAAACTGACCTAACAACCAGCTCTAGGGACATCTAGAAGGCTGACTGTTTGAAACAATTCGCCAAATCTGGATCGTCGCTAGTCATGAACTAAGTCTTAGTGACAGCATTGCAAGGAAGAAATGCATTCAGACCAATCGTCATAACAAATCGCTAGAAGCCTCACGCCAGGCCCTAAAATCTGACAATCAGAGGAAACACGTGTACACCTGTGACAGAGTCGCGATGAGACTATTCATGACAAGGTATTTTCGCGTATATTAATGGCTTACTCGCGACGAGGCAAAAACTTAGGGAAGAAGGGTCAATTTTCAACATCAGAGAGGATTTGCTTAACCTTTTTATATGATTGGGAAGATATGAACATGTTTATTTGATACATGACACAACAGGGGGACTGAGATGAGGACAACGACAAATTACTATGTCACACCCCACAAAATGTGGGCATGGAGCACGAGAGTCTAGGGTTTTCTGCCTTAAAATCATATAATCTAATGTAAAGTGTGTCAGCCTACCCATGGTCTGCGGACCATAGGATTGTATAAATATATCGAGGCTCTAAGTGTAAAGGTAGTCTTAAGTCTTATTATGTTCTTTTGAATGATGAATTAGCTCTGAGTTTGTAAGTCCAATTCTTGGGTTGTAGTAGTAGGAAGAGGCTCTACAGCTGTATGTGCGGAGGCTTGATAGAGTCTGCAGCTGAGTGTGCGGACCCCTACAGTTGAGTGTGCAAGGTAGAGTTGGGATTGTACTTGGATAGAGGATTAATAAAAGATAAGTTGATTCTGAAATACTGTGTGTTTATGCTTCTATTGTATTTATGCATCTCTTTACAGTTTTATGATTGCGCGCACTTGTTATGAATGTTGAATGGGTAATGAGAATATTTGGTACACATAATTAAGTTAAGATCTGTAATAATATCATAGTAAGAATAAAGGATCTAGACAACACCTCTTCACACTCTTTACAGAGTTGCACGGAAGCAGTCGCACAAGTTGTGAAGGACAGACAGTTGCGTGGAGCGGCGCAAGTGCTAAGAGTTGGTTCACGAGCTTCCTAGACATCATCAAGACATCCATAGGGTGCGAAAACCTTGTTCTAGCACCCTCCCATACTACCTCGGGTGAGACCTCAATTCGTGCACCACAGACTGTTGCCAAAAGGGCTGGTAGTTTCGAGATTTTTTTGGCTAAATCACTTCTGAACTTGGGTCAGGCCCCAACAAGCCAACACAAAGCCTTTAGGTTGCTTCATGTAGATTTTCTCTTCCAGATCCCCATGAATAAATGTTTTCTTCACATCCATCTGTTCTACCTCAAAATGAAAAGCAGCAACAACAGATAAAATTAATTTAATAGAAGTTACCTTGGCAATAGGAGAAAAAATATCACCAAAATCAATTCCCGATACCTGGGAATAACCTTTTACTATCAACCGAGCTTTTTATTTCTCCACCTTTCCTTCTGCATTTGTCTTTTTCTTGGACACCCATTTGCTGTCAATGGGTTTCCTTCCAACCGGAAACTCCACCAGATCCCAAGCCTCATTTTTGTGCAAATATGCCATTTCATCAACCATGGCCTCTTTCCAAAGTTTTCCAACCTCTGAGTCTACTACTTCCTTCACAGTTCTGGGATCATCATCAATAATAGATAAAGAAAAATTTGAATAGAAAGTGGATGGACTATACCTTTATGGCTGTTTTCTTTCTCGAACTAATCTTCTCACACCCGGAGTTTGTGCCTCTTCATCTTTTGATTCCTCCTCAGTTGTAGAGTCTGATTCTTCCTCCTTTAGCTCAAACTCTATCTTCTCAAGTTCCTTTGGTTGCACTTCATGTTTAATAACATCTTTAACCTCTTCGAACAACACATCTCGGCTGTACAAAACCTTCCTTATTTACTAGGTTCCAAAGCTTATAACCCTTTAAACCATCCTTATACCCAATAAAGATGCACTTTTCAGATTTACTATCCAACTTGGTTCTTTTCTCCTTTGGAACATGTACATATGCATCACATCCAAATACCCTTAGATGTGAAAAAGAATTTTTCTTACCAGTCCATACCTCTTGTGGAGTCTTATCTTCCAATGTTGATGAAGGTGATCTGTTGATCAAGTAACATGCAGTCTCCATCGCCTCTACCCAGAATTCTTGTCCTAACCCAGCACCATTGAGCATGCTTCTTACCCTTTCCATCAACATCTTGTTCATTCTTTCTGCATCTCCATTTTGCTGAGGTGTATATGGAGTAGTCTTTTGCCATGCTATACCACACTTATAGAATTTTATAAATTCCTTACTGCAAACTCTCCACCATTATCTGTCCTCAACACCTTTATCTTCTTCTCTGTCTAGTTTTCCATTAGAGCCTTAAATTCTTTAAACATGTCAAAGACTTCATATTTCTTCTTAAGGAAATATATCCATGTATTCCTTGAGAAATAATCTATAAATGATACATAGTACACATACTTACCCAGTGATGGAACCTTCACAGGTCCAAACACATCACTGTGCACAAGCTCTAATATACGTTTTACCCTCTTACCACTAGAGGGGAAACTCACCCGATTCTACTTCCCATATACACAATTTTCATAGAAATCAAAATCCAGAGAGTTATTACTCATACCTTCTACCATACCTTTACCATGAAGTATTTGAAGGCCCTTATCTCCAATATGTCCAAGCCTTTGATGCCATAGCATGGTCTTCTCTCCAAAGACCACTAAATTTTCTGCTCCACTTTCAAGAACCACAGAACTATTGCACCCATCAACAACAGTGCTACCTTGCAGCTTGTATAGAGTTCCAATTTGAATTCTCTGCATCAATACCAGTGCCCCAGGAATCATCTTACAGGTATCCTTCTCGAACACTTTTTTTACACTTGCATCATCTAGCTTGCTTATAGAAATCAAATTCTGGCTAATGCAGGAATATGCAGAACACCTGGAAGTTTTCTAACCCTTCCACCTTGCAACTTCAACTTTACTTTTCCGCGACTAACAATTCTAGACTTCCTGTCATCCCCCAAGAAGACATCACCACCATCATATTTCTCATACTCGAAGAACCACTCTCTATGGGGAGTGAAATGAAAGGTTGCACCTGAGTCACTCAACCATGCCTCATGATCTACATGTGTTCTTGAAGAAGACAGGTACACATCCCCACCTTCATCTGAGGTGGTTTTCACCTCTGCAGAAGTAGCATCATCAGATCCCTTTCCTTTATCAGGAACTTTAGATTTACAGTCCCTTTTGTAGTGCCCTTCCTTTTCACATTTATAGCACACCACCTTTACAGGTTTTCCTGGAGATTTAGATCTCCCTCTAGATTTATATTTCCCACTCGATCACTTGTTTTTGTTTCTATTATGGGACTGTCCTCATACAGATAAGGCATCACCATTCTGGCTCTCCATATTTTTCTCTCTCATTTCTTCCCTCAGCAAGGATGAGATTATTTCATCAAACTGCAAGGCAGTTGCATTGCTACCTATTACAATAACTAGACTATCCCACGAATCTGGTAGAGAACACAAAAAAATAATGCACTTATCTTCATCTGAAATTTTAATATCAATAGATGATAACTAAATTACCACGGCATTAAATTCTTTCAAATTCTCTGTCACCGAGTCTCCATCTTTCATCCTCAGGTTATACAACTTTTTTAGCAAGAACAGTTTATTCACCAAAGACTTACCCACAAAGCCTTCGTCGTAGCTTCCCTTGATACATTTATCAATACTAGATCTGAGATACACAATCATATTTTTCTCTTTGCCTTCCGATCCAACTTCTTCCATTCTTCATTGGACACTCCCGTTGGTTTAGTACTCGGATCTACCATGATCCACTAATCTTTATCCACCAACAGATCCTCCATCTTGAGTTTCCATAACTCAAAACTCTGACCATTAAATTTCTCGATCTCTATCTTTCCACTGCTCGCCATCTTCTTTCACCACCAAAATTGATCTCGCAGATCTCCCATTGAATAAGGTCTACCACAGGCCTGAGCAAAACCCCCCAGCAACAAAGTTGTCCCCTTGAAGCCAAAATAGCTCTGAAACCAAATGTAGGTTTTAACCTATACGAAAATTACCTGCATACGAATTCTAAAACACAGAAAATAAAATTGCGAGAGCATAACACATAAAACACATATACACATAGATTTTTCCTTGGATCCCAAAACCGGGACTACCAGCTTGATTTTTTCATTATATTCCTTTCAATGTTACAATACATGTTTATACATGCCAAAGCATCCAATACCATGGATTGAAAACCATCACGTCCAAAACCATGGATCGAAAACCATCATGTCCAAAAACATGTGTGAAAAACATGCACAAAACCATAGGTAGGTCTGCCCAACCTAATATAGGGTCCAAAACCAAAATTTTCTGGGGTACTTCCCCAAACCCCATAGAGTGGGGTTACCTACACCCCTCAAATCCCCTATGACTCCCCTCGCTACGCAATTGGCACAACGAAGGAGGGGCTTTGCCCCCCTTCTAACCCCCTGGTTAACTACATGGGCTAGTCGTCAAAAGAATATAACACAACCCAACAATTTAAAGCAATTTGAAAACCCAGAAAAAGAATAAGCTTCCAACTCAGTAAATCAATCTTCAATTTGTGTACACCAAACACAATGACAATGAGAATCAAATAAATAATGGATATGATTGAAGAAAATGAAATGCAATATATGATTGTGCTTATGAAATGTGAGATTACAATTATATTTAAGGATTTATGTGATGAACGCTTATAAAGATAAATGAATGGAGGAAAGAGTATTATTGTTTTTCTATCTTCAAAGGAGTGTATACAAATGGTGAAGCTTGACAATAATGAAAACCCTCTAATTTGAAACCAAGGATGGATTAAATGCATTTATGGAATGGATATGTAAAAGATATAAACATTTTTTACTATTTTCTGAAATGCATATGGGTAACGCTTAGATGTGAGAGGATGTGGGGGAATAAATGCACTAGAGAAGAATGTATTATCGATTGTTGGGAATGAATTATGGTGAGATTGAATAATAATGATATTATGTGCTAGGGCATTCATATGATAGATTGGAACATGAAATTGATACCTGTAATAGTTGTAAAATAGAGTTAGGATGTTAATGGATGTTATCAAGGGTGGTTGGGAGGGTTTAATAATAACCTTCCCTCCTGGGTTCCAATCACAGAATGAGACACGATATGTTGCATGTCAGATGATGCAACCATGATGTAAAATGAAATGATATATATGCACCATGCTTCTTCCAGGGGGTCACACCCCTTTAAAAAAAATAGAGTTTGGATAGCATTATAATACACCAATGGAATTACAACACATGACTATTGAAGCATGTTATGGTGTACCAATCTAAAAAAATGATAAACTAAATTGGAATCAAGAATCAATATACAATTACATTAACAATTCGAAAGAGTTACAAAAAAAATTATT
>APFE030115066.1:0-30768 GCA_000404065.3 Pinus taeda | reverse complement strand
GCTCGTGGCTCAAGGTTCCTCCCAGAAAGAGGGAGAATATAATGATGATATATTTTCACCTCTAGCTTGATATAAAACCATTCAATCGATAGTTTCCCTTGCCACAAGTCAAGGATGGACCCTTCATTGGATGGGCATGAAGACTGCATTCCTCCATGGCATGTTATAAGAAGAAGTGTATGTTGAGAAACCATAGGGTTTTGAAGTAGAAGATCCAAAGACACATGTTTGCAGATAAAAGAAGGCATCGTATGGTTTGAAGCAAGCCCACATAGCATGGTACGCTCGCATTGAAAGTTATTTGATGAACCCGGGATTCACAAGAAGCAATTCTGATCCCAACCTCTGCTTCAAGATAGTCCAAGGTATGCCGCTGATTCTCGTTTTATATGTTGATGATCTATTCTTGATAGGTAATGTGCCTCTAATAATCAAGTTTAAGAGGGAGCCAACCTATGAATTCAAGATGAAGGACCTTGGACTCATGCACTACTTTCTAGGCCTTGAGGTTTGGAAAAGGCCCGAAGAGATTTTCCTTTCTCAAGGAAAATATGTTGTGAAGCTATTAGAGATATTTGGAATGACAAAATGCAAGTCCATGGCCACACTGATGGAAATGAACTTCAAGAAGTTATGTGGAGAAGCCGCAAGACCCGATTTGGCGAATCCATTTGAGTATAGACAATTGACTGGGGCTTTGATGTTCCTTGTGAACACCCATCCAAACATATGCTATGCAATGAAAAACTTGATTCAATTCATGACCGAGCCTCTCCATGCACACTGGACCATTTCCAAAAACATTTTGAGATATTTGCATGGGACCATCACACTTGGTCTGAGATATTCTATGGAGATGTTCAACTTCATGGATACACCGATGCTGTCTAGGTAGGAAATGTTATCGACAGGAAGAGTATGTCTGGATGTTGTTTTAGTCTTGGATTTGCCATGATATTTTGGATGAGCAGGAACCCAAAGTCCATAGCGTTGAGTATTGTCAAGGAAGATATATTGCAGCTAGAATGGCTAGTTGCGAAGAAGTATGGTTGAGGAAGCTCTTTGGAGAGCTATTTGAGCAATTCCTAAACACTACAATGATATATTGCGATAAAAAGAGTGGGATCTGTTTGGAAGAGAATCTTGTATTTCATGACAAGTCCAAGCACATAGAGATTTTATATCACTTCATTCGAGACATGGTGTAGAGAGGATTCTTTCATCTTCATCATATATTGACAAATGAGCAGATTTAAGATATTATCACTAACGATTTACCAAAAGGGAAGTTCTTGGTATTCAAAGAGATGTGACCCCTCCTGATAAGGGGCATTGCTAATCGAGGACACTAAGCCAACTCTTCCCCCTATTTCAACATCTAAGGTGAGGAATTGAGATAAAAGGGCTCCTGGGGTTGAGGGATCTCTGGAAAATATGGTTCCATCCCTATCTGTTACCCATATGGTTGGAGTAGTATCTCACCCTAACGTGGTCATTGCAGAGTATACCCTATTTGGCATCATACCCACAAGCTATGCTTGTTGGGATTGTCCCTCCCCTTATGGCCAACGAGTCGAGGAGGCTTGGAGGTGTGTGATCCTTACCTCTTGGTAAGTCGGGTATCTCATCCAATATCATATTATGATGAAGGTGTTTAACCATGTCTCTTGAGGGTCATTGATGGGAAGATCGGTAGGAAGTAGGATGGGTTGAGTAGTAGCTCCGATATATCACCTATTGCTCGATATGGGGTTGTAGTCATAGCTCCCCATGATTTTTCAGGTTGAGTAATAGCTCCCCGATGTGGTATGCTCTTCGACGAGATAGAGGGCGGTAGACAGATTTGAGAAGAGATGGGGCATACGATGACAGGATGAAATATTGATATATGGGCATATTTTGACAGGTGGAATCCTCCATAGTTGAGAGGGAGTTTTAAAATATGAAACTAAGGTCAATGATGGAATTGAGTTCCTATTTTCGAGAGGACCAAAATCGACCTAAAGATCACCTCATTTGGACAAGAAGAAGTTGGATTTTGAATTTTTGTAGCCACACATGCACACTTGGACAGGCCGACCTCAACATCAAATGGACATTATTGGACATACATGAAAGCCTATAAATACAAGTGACCTAGATCTTGTTTGGAATCAACCAAGAATCTTCTTCTCTTCCTTGTGAATTGGTTCGCACAGGTTTGATGGAGGAAGCTCGCACAAGGTCTGAAGTTTCAGGTCTACGACTTGTATGGATTATGGCTTATGTTTTATGGTCGCTTGCATGTCACTGGGCTAAATCGACCATAGTCACATTCTTACAGAGGCCAAGAGATTGATTGGGAAGCTTCAGTAGCATACATGTCAACCTAAAGGAAGCGACTGGGGTTTTTGAGTTAGGGTTTCACATTTGAGTGAAGTTGACCATAGTCAACTGAAAGCTGAATTGTTTCTCTCTGTACCACAGTGACTTTGGAAGTCTATTTCAGATTTGTATTGGGTTATTTTGTTGATATTGTATTGGGCTCATTGTACTCTTTGCTGAACATTTTATGAAAATCTAATAGAAGAAAAATTTCAAAGGGTTTTCCCCCTTTTGGGGATTTCCCCTAGTATTTGACCAAATTTGGTGTATCTTGTTGATGTGCTGACTGTCTCATTTGTCATTTCATTTATTGTTCTATCTTCAATTACTGTTGATGAATGGAAAGAATAATTGTAATTGGAAACATTACTAATTTAAGTGTGGAATTGGGCTAAAGTAATTGATACAACATAGAACAATCTAAAAAATTAACATGTCCCTACTCCCTCTCTATCTCTGCATCCCCTCTAGATCGAACTCTTCCTCTCGGATCAACTACTGTTGCTTGTAGCTCAATCTTTGCCAAGGAACTTAACCTCAAGTATATGTTGCTCCAACCCCATCGACCTCCTCTTATAATGTCTCGTTGGCTCCCCAACAACCATGATTAAATCCTCATCAACAACTAAGATCATCTCTGATTCAATCCATTTGAGTTTCTAAAGGAATCTCACCTTTCCCAATTAATTCCTATTAATCACTTTTCCTAAGTTAGGAAATATTTAATTATTAACTATTAACTTAATTGAGTCATCTCTATGTGTTTTCTCTTGAAACATTTTATGAGTTCTGGAGTTCTAGAGTTTCTTAGCCTCTCTAACCAAAGTCGAGACTGGAACACTTGTTTAATGCTACCCAACCATAAAAAACTAACACTGCCTCTTAGCGAGAATGGTGTTTTAGAATATCTCATAACATCCTCCCATATACATTGTTGATGTATGACAACTGTGACAACCTGCCACTGCCCACCAAGCCACTGAGCAACTCTAATTCATCTGCTACTCTAAGTTGAACCGACCTGCATTTGCATTGTTGCTGACACTGCATTGTACACCATGTACTATTGCGAACTATGCACTGTGTTGTTATTGATCTCATGTTGTTGAACCTACTGCAACTGAGAACAAATATCTAAATCAACCATGCCTCATGAGCTGCAACTATCTCTTGAGAATCTGATTGTTACTAGTCTCTACATTGCCCACTGAGAATGTCTTCTCTGTGCCCCTTAGTGTCTAACTGCAACTAGTACTACAATTGTCCCTCAGGAACTGAATGCACCATCTTACACTGATCCATCTGCTACTGAACAATGTGGGTGTCTGTAGCAATGGTATTGATACAAGAGGAAACACATGTTCGATTCTCTGCTCGAAGGATCCTGCCCAGCTCTGCGCAACTCTGGAGTCTAGAGATCAATGTCTCCCCACCTCTCTCTTGGACATACAACATAATACAAAGTGAAATCTTCCTCCAACTTGGAGTAAAAATGACCAATCTCTACCGAAGTCATTGCTTGTTCCTACTTCTCCTTCTTCCTCTGAGGACATTGGGTACTATAGTGACAATACCCACCACATCTGAAGCACTTGATATTCGACATATCCTTCTTCTTCTTTTTCCCTCCCTGTGAGCCTTGTCCCTAACTGGAATATTTCTTTACCTTTCCCTTTGATGCAAGGGTTGTATTCTCATCCTCCTTCACACTCTTTGATCCTCTGCTGCTACCACCGAGACTACTCTTGACTTGATTAAGTCACATCTCCTCTTGCATGAAATCTACCCATAATCGATCCTGACTAGGTAGTTGATCTCGTCCATTAATACCTTGGATAAAAGTAGCTCATTGCTCCGTGAAACCATTAATAGCTACATGCACCAGTTCATCTTCATGAGGCATCTCTCCAACTGCAGCAAGCTTATTATGTATATCCTAAATCCTGGTTAGGTGGGGAGCAACTCCTTCTACCTTTTACATCCTACTGATTCTCAACTTCTCCTTTAGGAACATCTTTCAATTCTTAGAAGGATTCTAGTATAGTGCTACGAGAGAATCCCACATTTCTTTGGTCGTATTCTTTTCCGCAATGTGTGAGATTGCATGAGCTTGAACTCCATCGAGAATCAACCGCTTCACCTTAGCCATCTGCTTATTGTAGTTCTTTAACTGTTGTGGGTTTGTTAGTATGACTACAAATCTCTATGTGTACTTCCTCAAACCATGCTCATCTAACAGGGAAAGACATATTGGCTTTCTAAAAATAATAATTTGAGGCCCCATTTAGCCTATCTTGATCTCGAAGCCTTGTTGACGCTATTTTCTAAAAAACTCATCTGGAAAAATAAATAGGAATCTCCTCCCTTTCCTACTCGATTGTAGGCTTTGCAAATCACACTTCCTCCTAAAATGCACAGTTCTGCTAGTTGTTATTGCCTCTTGCAATTGGAAATAAAAGATTTCGTTTAGAAAATTGAGTTTGAAAACCTTCTGAGAAAATCCCTCAGCATGTGTTATTTCTCTTCTACTTGGCACTGATCCTGCTATGTAAATCTGGTACAAAATTAACTGCACCCAGATCAAGAATATGCTATGAGAAAATGTTGATCTTCTCACCTGTTGCCTAGGGGAATTACTCTTGGGCAATTCAATTTTTTCCTGCAACTGGCCATTGGAAAGTCGAACCCTCTGCCCAGCAACTTGAATTACCTAGATGGATCTACGCAAATCTGAAAATTGTTTTGATAGACTCCCTTTGAATTTGCACAAACTCTTCCTTCCGCTTCTGAGCTCCCGATCTAATCAACTTGGCTATGATACCATGTGAAATTTTCCTTAAATTGCAACAACTGGAGATTTATTCTTCTAATTGATTAATTATGTGGGTTATTTTCTATGATAAATAATGAATAAATCACACTGCAATTATTCACAAATTAAAAATGTTGCGGAAATAAAATGTTGGAAACTAAGAAATATAGAGCACACAGACATTAGAATTGACACAATTATTTTTGGACAATTGTCCTCGGGAAAACCAAATGTAGGAAAACTGGTGCAACAAACGATGGTTTTATTATTATGCAACAGTTTAATTTTGAGTACAATATGGATGCCCAAAACTACCAATCCTATACAAGATAATTGGCCACAAAAATTAGTGAGACAAATTTTGTCTCACCCAACATTGATCCAACTCTCACAATTAACAAAAACTCGGTTGCTTGAAACCCCTAAGTCATCCTTTGCACAAACCAAACTCACACTGCCTGAAAGCTTCTCTGATCATGTCGTCTAGCCCAACTCAGCCTCTGAGAATGACTCACTACCCCTTTTAAAACTTCTCTCAGCCTCCAACAACTAAATTGACCCTCACTCTAGCTGAATCAAACTCCTCCTCTGAAGCAGCTCGCGTAGTCCTTGTGTAGCCTCACTGACGAAAAATCGGCCCTCCTGTAACTAACTTTCAAAATAGGAATCTCCTTTGGAATCACAGTCCCTGCCACCTCTTTGTCTCTGCGTCCCCTCTAGCTCAAACTCTTATTCACAGATCAATTGTTGCTGTTAGATTGCTCGATCTCTACGAAGGAACTCAACCTAAAGTATATGTTGCTCCAACCCCATTGACCTCCTCTTATAATCTCTCGTTGGCTCACCAATGACCATGATTAAATCCTCATTAATGGCTAAAATCATCTTTGATTCGATCCATGTGATTTTCTAGAGAAATCTCACCTTTCTTAATTAATCCCTATTAATTAATCACTTTTCCTAAATTAGACTTGGGAAATATTTAATTATTGACTAATTAATTTAATTGAGCCGTCTCTAGGTGTTTTATCATGGAAATTTTTCCAGGTTCTGGAGTTCTATTGTTTCATAGCTTCCTTGAGCAAAGTTGAGACTAAAACACCTATCTAATGCTACCTAACCATTAAAAACTAACGTTAACATTATAAATTCTTAGTATATTATTTAAAGTTTGATTTTTCTAGTTTAGTGGTTGACTTTATTATATTTGAATGTGTATGCACTTTATTTTTTTAGTGTTCATAAAGTCTAAGAAGGTGGCCTCACTTCAATAGATTTGTAATGATGTCTTTCAATACCTGTAATGGTGGCTATGGTTCCATTTATCATCCTCACTTTAAGTGTTGCTTCACATTAGTTTCTGTAACTTTGTTTATCATTAATAAGTGGCAAAACTTTCTCCTTTGTGGTAATTTTTTTTCTAATATTTTCTTTTTCAAGATATGTTTCCCAATGGCTTCTCTCAATAAAAAAGATCCATGAATTTCTTTATTAGACCCAACATTTCCTTCCGGAATTTGATTGAAAATCAAGGTGATTATTTTCCAAATTTCTTATGAGTTTGTTGTTGTGTATTCCCACATTGATAACCTTCTTTCTACTTTTTCTTTAATAATATAATTCCTAATGATAATGGTCACAACCAAATTGCCACAAAGCATTTCTAAATGGATTGAGATGACTCTAAGAATACAAGGCCATGATTTTTTTTAGGCACAATTTGTTTTCCTCCTTATTGACGTGTCTTACATACTGTTAGAAAACATTTAGGGTGAGAACTAATTCTCAGGTAAGAATACAATAAAAAAGAAGTCCTCAATCTCAAGGAACGAGCTAGACATGATTAGAGTGAGGTTGTATTTCATAGTTCCCCATGACAATCAACACTTGATATGGAGATTGAAGAGAGGTTTCCAGTGGCCAGGCTATTACATTAATTGTGGTCGCGCTTTTGAAGATGGCCTTCACTTGTTTTTGCCATGTCCCTTTGTTATTGCTTTCTGGGAGGAAGTTGGTATTCTCCTAAAATCCATGTACAAGTGGATAGATCCTCTATATTCTCATGTCTCTGGTTTTGGTCATCTCAACTAAAATCATACATAAGCCTCCCACTGTATATCTTTTTGGGTATTTGGCACTCCAGGAATGCCTACATTTTTTAAAATGAACCCCCAAATATCTTGGATACCTGTCTCAAGATCGTTGTTTTCTTTAATGAGATTAGCCCATGGGTCCTTAGACCTTCTTGTCGATTTGTTTCATTCAAGTATCTGAGGATTTGTTCCTATTGCTTTCTTCAATGGGGCCTCTACCAGGGGTCGATGTAGATGTAGATGTCGGGTTTTCATTAATCTCTACCCTGTTCGTGCATTTCATTTTTTCTAGCATGGAGAGAGTGGTACTAGTTGTAGGTCAGAGGTGGTCGCGCTACGTGGAGTTCTCGAATGTGTTGTATGGCTTGCAATAGAGGAGATCAAGATTGTTGGGGATTCAAAGACCGTAATCGATTGGGTTTAGGGGAATTTTATCTTCAAGTCCCATCCCTCCATCATTGGATGGCAAATATATTGGCCCTATTGCTTGTTTTCAATGACATCTCCTTCCTACATGTGTTCCCGTAATATAATATGGAGGTGGACACTCTTTCTAAGCGAGGGGTCACTCTTCAGTCTGGTATGATTTTCTTTGAGTTCCTCCTTGACAGAGTGGTCAGAAAATCCGAATCCTTTTTGCCCTAATCTGGACTGTATTTTTTTTCTAATTTTCTCCAGGGAGCTATCTGTTGAGCCTCTGCGAAGCGTATTGGGTTTCATTGTTATATTTTTTGTCATGCTCTAAGGTATTCAATAGGATTCTTTGCCTTTTTTGATCCATCTCATTGACTATTAGTTGGAAGATTTGTTTCTTTTTCCATGACTATACAGTGAAATATGCAGTCGATCTTTTAAATTTTCACAGAAATATGTAACCCCCTCTTTTAATTAATGAAGGTAGTATGCTTTTTTCAATTGAAAAAATGGGTAATAATTTGACTTTTAGCCTACATTGTGAATGTATTTCAACTGTACAGTAGGATGATTGTTTACATTCAATGCCCACAACACAAAAATTGCACTTATTTCTATTGCACCACTTTGAGTTAACCACCTCGCTTTGATGATGATTGGTAGCTTCTTTGATTAGTACAAATATGGAAATGGAAATCTTAATAATTCAACCTTATCAACAAGAGATGCATTTATTCCCACAACTTTCCAACCACAATCATGGTTAGTAGGGAATCACAATGGGGTCTAGTTTATTGTTAATAAAGATAATAAATTTATTATATACCCTCAATGGGCTTGATATCATTCCATTAACAATTCCTTGTCACCCTCACGTGATTTGTTAGTGTTCAATGACAATTCCAATGACATTTATAATTAATATAGGATCACAAACTTTACTACATTAATTGATTAGGCCATATGCTAATTGTTTTTTCCTAATACCTTAGTAATGAATTTAGGTCACAAGCTCATTCTCATGCAATAAGAAAAAATAATCTAGGTAAAGACCATTTATTTTTCCAAATATATATATATATATACTCCAGAAGGTCCAAATAACTTCTATTTAATAGTGGACAACTACCCAAAATAATTTTTTAGTATTAAAAAATCATTTGTTCATAAGCCAACAAAAAGCCAAATCAATTATAATGTAAACAAGAGAGCCACTGCCGTGGTGGTAGTCCCTGTCGGGGTCTGCAGGACACAATTTTATGCACTTTAGTATCTTTGCTAAGAAAAATAATTAAAATAAACAACGAGTATCATGGTGTGCATTTGAGTGTGTTGAAGAAAGGCCGCCTACATATTACGCTAGCTACATTTTTTTTTTGTTCCAAATCTATTAGTATAAGTAGATCCATCCCTAAAACCTGGAGAAATCTAAATAAAAAAATAACAAAAGAAATCATTTCGGGTAAAGAAATGCGAACGAATCCTAAACAAGTGCAGAGTGGCCGTGATTGGGAATCCCCTCGACATTAACAACGTTGTTCCTTAGGCTGACCTGAGACCAGAAATGCATAGATACATCACAATTGTCTTGCATAGCAAGAGCACAGTAGCACACACATCACAACAGCATCGACGGATGGTATCCAAAACGATTATGAGGACTAATTAAAACTATTGAATGAAATGGAGGGATGGAGGTTAGGACAAATGAAATGGTAGGGAATAAATCAGAGCGACGGAGAATGAAAATAAACCACATAGAAATCAAATTAAACAACACTTATTTGGATTTTTTAAAATGTTAATAATTTTTGATAATTGCATCCAAATATTTGATAAATGGTCATAGCTATTGAAATAATTATGTTGCATGTGTAAATTTAAGAATTTGTAAAACCAAAAAACCAAAAAAGTGAAGGTTTAAATGGTTTGAAAAATCTAATTTCTATAGAAGATTAAAAATATTTTCATATTATTAAATATAGATCATTTATAATTTTTTTGATAAATAATCATAGCTATTGAAATAATTATCTGTCATAATTTGTAAAACAAAACAAAAAAGTGAAAGTTTAAATAGTTTAAAAAATCTAATTTCTATAGAAAATTAAAAATATGCTGGTATTATTAAATATAAATCATTTATAATTTCTTATATTTTAAAGAATAGAAATTATGAAAGCTTCTTGAAATATACAATATCTATAAAATATTAAATAAGCAAAGTTCAATTAATTTAAAATAATTCAATTTTTAATATAATTTTAAATTTAAAGAAAAATAACATATTATATACAAGTGAAAATAAAATAAATAAATACAAATATATAAAAATAAAAGTAAGATAATATTTTTTTAATTGAATTATTTTTTTATTTAATATTATCCTTCAAATTTAATAATTTTGTTTTTTCTAACACGAATTTGAACTTTGAATTTAATGTTTTACAAATTACTTTATAGCAAGGTTGTAGACGGCCACACACGGTGGGCTATCCAAATTTAATAATTAATTTTTTCATTAATTTTAAATCTAATATGCTTCACAATTTAGTAAATTTGTTATTGTTTAAGAAATCCATTTTCTTCGTTAAACCTTTTTATCTGATGGATAAGATGAGAATCTATCCCCTTACCAGAAGAGACGTGCACGAGAATTTGAACCTTACAGCACCGTTTCGCGAATTCCACAATATTCTTAGCTCCCTTTGTGTTGACATTGAGAGAAGTATCATATCTACGTGGTGCGAAAAGGTATTAGGCTTTACATTGAAATATAAATACTTTCCTATAACAACGAGGAATCATCTTGAAAAAAGCGAATATAAACAAACCTTTCATCAAACACGGTGCTGGCTGCAATATGTACAATGGCATCCAGATTGTCCCGGAGGTGTTCTCTGCTGCTCTCGGTGTAAATTCCAAGATTATGATCCGTTGCAATGTCTCCAACCAGAGGAAAAACTTTCTGGAATATGAAGCTTTCGAAGCTGTCTCCATGTTGCTCTCTCAAAGTTCTGAAAAGCTCCAGTTTCAAAACCTGTCATTCATAGTGAAGAAACGACATCATTCGTAGACATAGCATTGACCAATTTATGAGTAGGAAGAGTACTCAGATTTTTTACCTCAGTTTTGAATCGGATTTTGGCAGACTCAGCATCATTCGCCCTAAGCAAAATAAAGATGCTACTAATCCGTGGTTGTGAACGTAATATTTTTTCAATGAAAACTGCATCAAGTGAACAACAATTAGCTTCATTATCGTACAAATATATATATATATATATGAATAACAGTATTGTCTGAAATATTTAATACCTTTTCCGAGGAAACCGGTGGATCCAGTCACTAGTATGTTCTTCTCAGTGAGAAAGCCCAGCACATTTGACGTCATCGCTCGTATTTTGAGAAATCTGCAACTCGCACATAAAACTATCAGTAACAACGCGTTGATTTCAGGCTACGTGTTTTATTACGTCCGCATACACAATTTAGGTTGAAGTAAAGAACACAAATATTAGTCAAAGGCAATAAACAATATGAAAATTACAATTTGCACTCCAGTCGCAGAGAGAAGCGAGCACAATGAACAAAACGATACTTACAATCTACAGTTCAGTAGCAGAGAGAAGCGAGCACAACAAACAAAATGATACTTACAATCTGCAGTCCAGTCGCAGAGACAAGCGAACACGATGGATCAAGGCCAAGCACATAACGATATAAGGAAACACAAAAATTGAAGAATTAGAGAAGGAACCTTCTAGAAAAGGAAAAAGCGGTTTGTCGAAAGCTGAAAGAGAATTCATACCTGTCAACATTGAGTAGTGTTAGAGAAAAACTATGGGAGTATATTTTAATGAACAAATAACTAGAGAAAAGAATAAGTGAAGGGAGGAATTATCTAGGCATACCCGCTCTTCTCTACGGCTCCCTAAATGCGGCTAAGGGGAAAAACTACCCTTTCAGTTTATTAAAAAATTACAGTGAAAGCAAAAGGACCATATTGCAACAATAACAAGACTAACTGTAGAGTATGGCTTCAGAGCCATGATCGGAGTCCGCATAATCTTCAAAACTTATGAGTATCTTTATAAAGAAACACAAGAGTTAAAGGTAAGTTACCACAAAATAATGGTGAACATTGAACTGAAACCTGAATCGTCTAGTAAAGGAGTTTTGGGCAAAATCCTACCAGCTAGCAGAGACAGGCACACGGTTAGAGAGAAATTCCCTGTTGAAAACATTGGAAAACAAGCTGCAATGACATTACTGTACTTGTAGAGAGACATTGGAGTCGCCGTGCACACATGTGTCTGCCAAAGCAAGATCTTGCCGTTAAACCCACAAATAATCCTCCCTAGGAAGGATTCAAGACCGGTGTTTTCTAAAGGGTAACTTTCAACGGTTACCTGAAGAAGTGCCTACCACATGCCCACTTTCGCTGGTGGATTCAAATATGAAAACTGCAGGAGCCACTTCCACGGTCGGTACATTTGGTTAGGAATTTCATATAAAACTGTTAATACAATAAGAACAGAAATTTAAACCTCATAGGATTAGCAACAGTCAAGTGGATTAGTGTACCTACACACAGAACAAGTTCCGTGAGCATAACCTTCATGGCTCTGGAGAAAACCCTGTGAGGTTGCAGAGCGGCTAGACCCTGACGCTCAATGACCAAATGACTTCTACCTTGACGCTAGAGAAGGGCACTGGTTACCTTTCTAAACAAACAAAAGCCTTCTTTGGTTCTGAGATCATTTCAATGAATGTTCTGAACAAACAAGCACACTGAGCAGCCTGAACAAACCCATCTCGGCACCTGTAAACAACCCTGGCAGCCAGCAGTGACGACAAGTGTAAGCTTGTAAGATATGTAACCTGCCCCAACTGCCAGTTTAAAGACTTAGGATAAAATTGCTTCCCCTCCTGCCAGTTTAAAAACTTAGGATAAAATCTCTTCCCCTCGCTAAAAACAACATTAGGGCACGTGAAGCCTGCAATAAGAGGCTAAATCCAAAAGTTTGGTTAAAATTTTCATAATGTAAAATTGTTTCCAATAAACTTTGGTTAAAATTGAAGTAACCCAAAAAAAACCTGGTCAACTGGTGAATTAATAGATGGTCAACGCCGTATCGAACGCTATAGTCCCTGCCATGCCGGAGGCAGGGACTAATAAGTCCCTATATCACACAAGGGATAAATAATAATTATTAATTATTGATTATTGATTGATATATCCATTGAAATACAATTGAAGTACATATAAATACATATAGAAGGTGATGTCCCTGGCCAAAGAGCATGACTTATCATTATTACAACAATGATTATATTATATAATAATTGTTGTATAACTACTATTACATATTATTTGTTTATTATATTATAACAATAAATCGAATATAACCTATGTATATTACACAATGTAAAAAATATGTAATTATTAAATGGACAACTAATTAAGACACAATTGTACATGAATAATCATCATGGATATATAAATGCCATAAACCTTCATTCAGTTAATGAATTCATTATTTATAAATGTTTTTTTTCTTAGTTCCAACCTAAAATATTTTAATTATAAACTTTGTTTTTTTTGCAACTTTGCAATTATAATTTGCAAGCACTTTGTTTAAAACATTGTTTTGGCATCATTGTTATCAATATTGATGCTAACTTTAGACAAATGCTATAGAAATTCTTTCAAGGTGCTCACATGGTTTGACATAGTTTCCTGATTAGCCACTTCTAAGCCAAAATTTGTTCACAACCAAAGAATTGATTTAATTCACCCCAAAATTCTCTAGAATTTTTAGTAAGTCTAAATGATTTTGTTGAGTAATCATCACTAGTGTGATAATGGGTATAGCTTTGATTTCCATTCTAGTCAATTCAATTAATTTATCTAGATGGGAGGTTTTTTCTCCACCTCGTTAACAACGCTCTACGTTGAAATGCATTAAAATCGTTACAATTTTATTTTTCAAGTGTGGTATTTCCATTAAGTCTTTCAAAATGAAACCACCTAAACAAAAAATTGTTCATGAGAGATTTTTCGGCGTAAATCACATGATATTTCATTTGTCGATGAACCAACCAGTGTGGTTCATCGTCAAGACAAGTTGAAGAATTAGATCTAGCTTTGCATGTTAAATAACTAGAGCAGAACTTCCAACAGCCATAATTCTTGACCAGGTAACAGCTAAATTAACTAACGACTAGTTGGACTAGACTAGGGGCATAACCTTTATCTAATTAAATAAGTTAAATAGATTTGATTATTAAATTGATAGTTAGTTATATTCTTATTAAATTAAATGTTAATTAACTATTTTATAAATATATATTAAAATAAATTAATTTTAAATTACTAGTTTAGTAATAAAAATACTGACTAAATATAAATATATAAATATTAGAGTGGTTTAAGGGTTAGAAAGAATAATTTAAAACTTAATTAATTGTTTTATTTAAGTGTTAAATCAACATATTAGCATAGTCTGTTATCCAAATTATTTATTAAATTAAATAAGTTAAATTTTAATTTGATTAATAAACAGATAGTTAGTTTGTATTCTTATTATATTAAAAGTTAAAGGGCCATATGAATTATAGGTTTTTTTTAACTTATTTTATAAACTATTAATTAACAATATATATTAAAATAAATAATTTTAATTTAATAAGTTAGTTATAAAAGTTAATTAACTATAAATATATAAATATTAGAGTGAATTGAGGGTTAAAAAGATTTTATTTTTATTTTTATTTATATAATTGTTTATTTTAAGTGTTAAATTAATATATTTAACAAAGATTGATTTCAAGAATATTTTTCTTTTATTAATTAAAATAAAAAATATTAGTATATAACTAAAAGCATAAACTAAATGCTATGAAAATACCTCAAACCATAACAACTATTCAAAGAAACAAGGCCACAGGATACGAGAACCAAAGGGAAAATTGCTAAAAAAGAAAACCAAAACAAGCTATAACTTGGGGGGGTGGGGGAGGAGAAGGGAAGAAAACAATTAGGAAGAGAGGGCTGGGGTCAAGCAACTATTGATCTTCCAGCCATCCTCTCTATTGAGATTGCTTGGCCTTTTTTCAATTTCAAGGGCTTCCCTAAAAGCCCTCCGCCCACGGCCGCGCCCCCACCGGGCGACGGGAGGGCTTTTAGTGATGGAATTGCGACACTCTAGCAATAACACTAGCCTCCTCGATACAGACATGATGATTGGTTTTCTTTGTATGCTTTGCCAAAGCAGAGGACTTGGTTCTCCTATGCTTAAGGTCAGCTGCGTGCTCACTAATCCTTTGATTAATGGAGGGACCAGTCTCACCAATATAGGGGGTCCCACAGGAACAAGGAATGAGATATACCCCTTTCATGTCCTTAGGGTCAATAGGATCCTTCAAATATCTGAGGGACTTACGAATGGTGCTAACAGGTCTAAAAGATGAGGGGACAGTATGCTTCTGAAAAATCCTCGCAATCCTATCAGTGGTTCCCTGAACATATGGAAGATGGACACATGGAATCCATTCTTTCGGCGCTCTTTTAGTTAACGAATTCTTGGCCGCTTTGAGGAAAGCCTTCTATCCCATGTATCTACTACCACCGTTCTCCACAAAGACATCAAGGAGATGGGATTTTTCCTCCTCAAAGCTCTTTTCATCAAAGATCCTTATGGCTAAAGTAGTAAGGGTGTTGAGAACCCCCAACTTCTAAGTTGGGAAATGGTGGGAACTAGCATGAAGATATTGCTCCGTATGTGTTTTCTTACGAAAAACTCGGTGGGAGAGGGAACCATCACTATTCTTAGAAATGACAATATCAAGGAAAGGGAGGCAACCATCAACTTCTTGTTCCTTTCTGAACTTGATGGCCGAGGACTGACTGTTGAGATGATCGAAGAAGAGATCTAACTCCTCTTGGCCATGAGACCAGATGACATTAGTGTCATCTACATATCTTTTCCAAAGCTTAGGGCAGGAGGCGGGCTGAGCTTAGAGCCTTGGATTCAAAATCTTCCATAAAAAGATTCGCAACAACAGGGGATAGGGGTGAGCCCATGGCAACCCCACAGGTTTGCTCAAAGAACTCTCCTTCAAAACTGAAAAAGGTCGAAGTGAGGCAGATCTCCACTAACCAAGCGGTATCAAGATCTGTTAGACGGTTGATCACCACCATGGCCTCATTTATAGGAATGCAAGTGAACAGGGAAACAACATCAAAACTAATAAGAATGTCTCCAAAGTCCAACTTAATGTCCTTGAGCTCCTCAATGAAGGAAGCAAAGTCTTTGACGAAGAACTCTGTACGACCAACTAAGGGTTTAAGCTTTAAGGCAAGGAACTTAGCAAGAAGATAGGTAGGACTGCCAATGGTGTTAACAATGGGCTTAATGGGAGCTCCTTCCTTATGAATTTAAGGAAGCCCATAGATTCTAGGAGTGATAGGATTGCTCTTGATGAGTTTATGGTGCAGGGAACTCACTGAGTTACAGGATTTAATGACAAGGGCAACATTTCCTTGCTAAGTTCCTTGCCTTAAAGCTTAAACCCTTAGTTGGTTGTATAGAGTCCTTCGTCAAAGACTCTGCTTCCTTCATTGAGGAGCTCAAGGACATTAAGCTGGGCTCTGGAGACATTCTTGTTAGTTTTGATGTTGTTTCCCTGTTCACTTGCATTCCTATAAATGAGGCCATGGTGGTGATCAAACATCTAACAGATCTTGATATTGCTCGGTTAGTGGAAATCTGCCTCACTTCGACCTTTTTCAGTTTTGAAGAAGAGTTCTTTGAGCAAACTTGTGGGGTTGCCATGGGCTCACCCCTATCCCCTGTCATTGCGAATCTTTTTTATGGAAGATTTTGAATCCAAGGCTCTAAGCTCAACCCGCCTCCTGCCTAAGCTTTGGAAAAGATATGTAGATGACACTAATGTCATCTGGTCTCATGGCTAAGAGGAGTTAGATCTCTTCTTAGATCATCTCAACAGTCAGTCCTTGGCCATCAAGTTTAGTAAGGAACAAGAAGTCGATGGTTGCCTCCCTTTCCTTGATATTCTCATTTCTAAGAATAGTGATGGTTCCCTCTCCCACCGAGTGTTTCGTAAGAAAACACATACGAAGCAGTATCTTCATGCTAGTTCCCACCATTTCCCAGCTCAGAAGTTGGGGGTTCTCAACACCCTTGTTACTCGAGCCATAAGATTCTCTGATGAAAAGAGCTTCGAGGAGGAAAAATCCCATCTTCTTGATGTCTCTGTGGAGAACGATTATAGTAGATACATGGGACAGAAGGCTTTCCTCAAAGCGGCCAAGAATTCATTAACTAAAAGAGAGCTGAAAGAACAGATTCTAGGTGTCTATCTTTCGTATGTTCAGGGAACCACTGATAGGATTGGGAGGATTCTTAAGAAGCATAATGTCCCCTTGTCTTTTAGACCCTTTAGCACCATTCGTAAGTCCCTCAGATCTGTGAAGGATCCTATCAACCCTAAGGACATGAAAGGGGTATATCTCATTCCTTGTTCCTGTGGGACCCCCTATATTGGTGAGACTAGTCCCTCCATTAATCAAAGGATTAGTGAGCACGCAGCTGACCTTAAGCATAGGAGAACCAAGTCCTCTGCTTTGGTAGATCATGTGGAGAAAACCAATTATCATGTCTGTATCGAGGAGGCTAGTGTTATTACTAGAGTGTCGTAATTCCATCACCGGAAATTTAGGGAAGCCCTTGAGATTGAAAAAAGGCCAAACAATCCCAATAGAGAGGATGGCTGGAAGATCAGTAGTTGCTGGATCCCAGCCCTCGCCGCCCCCTAGGTTATAGCCTGTTTTGGTTTTCTTTTTTAGCAATTTTCCCTTTGGTTTCCCGTATCCAGTGGCCTTGTTTCTTTGAGGAGTAGTTGTTATGGTTTGAGGTATTTTCATAGCATTGAGTTTATGCTTTTAGTTATATACTAATAATTTTTATTTTAATTAATAAAAGAAAAATATTCTTGAAATCAATCTTTGTTAATATATTAATTTAACACTTAAATAAACAATTAATAAAATTATATATAAAAAAATCTTTCTAACCCTGAAATTCGCTCTAATATTTATATATTTATAATTAATTAACTTTTATAACTAACTATTAAATTTAAAAATTAATTTATTTGAATAATAGTTTATTAAAATAGTTAAAAAATCTCTATATTCATATGGCCCTTTAACTTTTAGTATAATAAGAATACAACTAACTATCTATTTATTAATCAAATTACAATTTAACTTATTTAATTTAATAAATAATCTGGATAACAATCTATGGTAAATATGCTGATTTAACACTTAAATAAACAATTAATTTAAGTTTAAATTATTCTTTCTAACCCTTAAATCACTCTAATATTTATATATTTATATTTAGTTAGTAACTTTGATTACTAACTAGTAATTCAAAATTAATTTATTTTAATATATATTTTATAAATAGATTAATCCTTTAACATTTAATTTAATAAGAATATAACTAACTATCAATTTAATGATCAAATCGATTTAACTTATTTAATTAAATAAAGGTTATGCCTCTAGTCTAGTCCAACTAGCCGTTAGTCAATTTAGCTGTTACCTGGTCAAGAATTATAGCTGTTGGAAGTTCTGCTCTGACTATTTAACATGCAAAGCTAGATCTGATTCTTCAACTTGTCCTAACGATGAACCACACTAGTTGGTTCGAAACGCGTTGACAAATGAAATATCATGTGATTTACGCCGAAAAATCTCTCATAAACTTGATATGGATCACAGAAGCCTCAATTCAAAAAATTGTTCATTTCCACCATTTGTGTTATAAAGAAACTTCATGGGAAAAATGACCCTCAAAACATAATAAATATCCTAGATTTGTCTTAGTGTATCTGAACAACATGCCCTTGAAAGTTTGTACCTAGAAATGTCAATCAATGTATAACATGCCATAATCACTACATCTTTACTTTTGTTAAACATTTATATATTGCTTAGACCTATCGTATTTACTTTTTGTGTCATGCTACTTCACATACATTTGGTGGGTGTCTCTAAAACAAATGTACAACTTTACCTCCAAATGCATTTAATGGTATTCAAGTTATATCATTATAATGTCTAGTGGGTGTCAAATATTTTCATTGTAATGCATTTGGTGGTCTCAATGTTCTCATTGTCATTCATTTCAATGTATGTGCTTTGCTCTTTCATTTCTTCTATGTGGTCATTCCATTTTGATTGTTTATCTTATCCCACTTCTCTTCATCTCATGTTTCTCTTGTGCACATTAAGTGTCTCTATTCTTTCACCAGGCTTTGATGTTAGTTTCATTCTCGTCACAAAACTCAAACTTTCCATCATGGACAATCTTCCTTTTGGTCTAATTTTTGTCCCAATGTCTATTTTTTTTTTCACTTTTTTATTTTTAACCTCTAATTTGCACCTTTGGAATAAAAAAGTAAAAGTACATTATTTTTCCTTGTAATTTTTCTTTCCATTTTGGACCAACATAAAATTTCTCCAACTCCAAAAGCATCCATCCAATACCCTTGGTATTTTCACATTATATCAACCTAGACCTATTAATTGCCAAGAATGATCAAATTTCTTAATATGTATTTTCCTTTAATCATTTAATTCCATGTCATGTATTAATTCTTTTGTATTAAATGATTAAAAATAATTACACATTCAGAAATTTGATAACTATCAGTGTTTAAGAGGGATCAAATTTCTCAATGTGTATTTTTTAATCATTTAATTTCATGTCATGTATTAATTCCTCCATATTAAATGATTAGAAAAAAATTACATATTAAGACATTTGATACCTATGAGTGTTTGATAAATCTAGGTTTAAGATGGATCTAAACTGGTTTAATATTTTAACATTTATGTATTATTTATTTTTTACTTATTATTTTTTTAATGTAACATTATGTACGTTGAAATATGTAACTAGGTTCGGTCTTCATAATGACATGTGTAATCATGATTTTATGTAGTAAATGTAAAGAAGAATTTTTTTTTTTTTAAGGCTTGATACATGGGTTTTATGCTCAAGGAATTTCATTTTTATAGATCAAGCTCTCATTGTGAGATCTTAGGATTGGTCATTGAGTCATAAAGTCAATTAAGTCCTTGTCATATATTAAATACCCATTTGGGTATGCTACATATTGTAAAAGAGAAATTATTTGAATCATTGTAAGAGTCAAAACACTGTCCAAGACCAAGTCCAAGTGCTATTAGCAAGTTGGCCTCCAAATGAAGCAATCAATCTACACCAAGATCAAGTTGGCTTGAAATCATGGATAAGAAGCCTATATAAGGAGGCACTCAACCTCTCTTAACGACACACTTCTGTCACTTGATACTCAAATCACAAGAGAGGAAAAAGGAGCGAAGAAGAGGAAGACTAACAAAGAGAATAAAATGATGAATTTCTGAATCTGTTTTCGGTTAGTTTCTCTCCACACGCGTGAGGCTGCTAGAGCACATTATATTGCTCCAAATTAGAGATATAGTCATCTCAAGAAGATCAAATTAAGGTAAGGAATTGATTAATCTTGTAAGCCAAAATCACCAAGCAACTAGCCCAAGTTTAGCAAAGGCAGAGAAGGGTTAAAAGAGCCCTTATCTTCTGTATTCAAGCTTCTGTGATCCATAATGAATTAAGCAAAGTCTTTCGATAGAAATCACATGAGAGAATTTTTTGGCCAACGACTTTCAAACCAACAAGTGTGGTTCATCATCAGGACTAGATGAAGACGCAAACCATGCCAAAGGCTTAAATAGAGAGCAATGTAGAGACATAATTTCCAAGTAACGCCTATATTTGAACAATAATATTTAAATTATGATATTAAAATATTATTAAGTAACGACTAGTTTTTGAAAAATAATATTTACAAAATGATATTATTTTATTAATTTATTAAAAATATTTAATAGATAACGCTATATTTAAATGGCTAGTTTTTGAAAAATAATATTTAAATATGATTTTAGTTTATTAATTTATTAAAAATATTAATAAATTAATAAAACTAATATCATTTTTTGAAAATAATATTAAATTAATTTATTAAAACCAAATATTATTAGTTTTTTGAAAATAATATTTAAATTTATGATATTAGTTTATTTAATTTATTAAAAACAAATTATTAATAAGTAACCATTATATTAAACAACTAGTTTTTGAGAAATAATATTTATAATAATTTAATAAAAAAGAAAAAAAAAAAGAAATAATAATAATAATAAATAAATAAATAAATAAAATAAAAGTCAAACTCTAAAGGATGGAAGTTAAATTAATTTAATTAAAAAAGAAAAGAGAAAAATAATAATAAATAAAATAAAATAAAAGTTCAAACTCTAAAGGAGGGAAGTCAAAAGTTATAGAAACGAGTTAGTAACCCTAAGTGTCATTTTGATAAATAAAATTATTAATAGAAATAAAATAAACTAAATTAAAAAAAAATAATATAAATAAATAATATATTATATTATATATATATATATATATATTATATATATATATCTGCAAAAAATAATCAATAAATAAAACAGGGTCAACAATAGAATATGGGGTTGAGGCCCATTAAACAAATAACAAAAATACTAGAAGGAGTTAAGAATGAATAAGATGATAAAATACATGAAAAACACGAAGGATCAAGAAAATAAACTCTAATGAAGAATAAATCAACAACAAATACTATAAAAAGGATGCCAATATCTACATAGGTAAACAAACAAACAAAATAAATCCCAAAAAGAAGCCTAAAATCTAGGAGGACAAGACAGGTACCCAACTTCGACTAATATTCCAACCATCATCTCTAGTCAAATTATTAGATATATTTTCAATTTCTAGGGCCTCCCTCGATTTACGATGATCGAAATGACTAGCCCTAGCAACGACTTGGGCCTCCTCAATACAGATGTGATGCTTAGATTTATTTGCATGCTCCGCCAAAGCAGAGGAGCAGGTCTTGCCATGCTTGATGTCAACAGCATGCTCACGAATCCTTTGATTAATCGAGCGACCAGTCTCATCAATGTAGGGAGTCGCACAAGAGCATGGGATAAAATAAACACCATTCATATTCTTGGGGTCCATTGGGTCTTTTACAGATCTAAGGGAGCTCTAGATGGTATTTAAAGGCCTAAAGGTTGAAGGCACCTTATGCTTCCTTAGGATCCTCACAATCTTGTCAGTGGTCCCTTGGATAAAAGAAAGATGAACACCATAAAATCGATCCTTGGTATCTTTCTTAGCCTTAGGACCTTTAAATTAATAAACTATTATCATTATTTAAATATTATTCTTCAAAAACTGGCGATTTAATATAGCCGTTACCTATTAATATTTTTAATAAATTAATATCATTATTTAAATATTATTTTTCAAAAACTAGCTGTTTGATATAGCCATTACTTAATAATATTTTAATATCATAACTTAAATTATATAGTTCAAATATAGCTGCTACTTGGAAATTATGTCTCTACATTGCTCTCTATTTAAGCGTTTGCCATGGTTTGCCTCTTCATCTAGTTCTGATGATGAACCACACTTGTTGGTTTGAAACGCGCTGGCCAAAAATTTCTCTTATGTGATTTCTACCGAAAGACTTTGCTTAAACCCTTATCTTGTCACACGTGTGAAAAAACAATCAGTTTCAGAGAGCTGAGAATTGCAGGAAGGAAGGTTGAAAGTTCTAGACCTAAGTTGTAGGATCAAGGGTGAGGAAAGAAGGAGAAGTTGCAACATTTTCTAAGAAGAAATTGACTTTGACTTGAATCAAGGGTTAACTTGGTCTTGGAGGGGTTGTTGGTCAAGGGTCTACGTCTTGGAAGAAGAATTCATTTGGGTTTTCCTCTCAAGTTTGGAGAGTTTTTGGCCCTAGCTGTTAGCTTACATCTTGTGTCCTTTGTCTCATTGTTCTTTATGATTTGGTAGTTGTTTGATGAAGAAGAACACATAATAATAATCAAGTCAACCTAATTAAGAAAAGTAAAAAGTCTTCACAAGCAGTTATCATTGTTAGAGAAATCATCTCATCTCTCTGTCCTAGATTTCTCAACATGGTATCAAAGCTAAGGTAACAACTCAAGGAAGGGCAGCTCAACAAGGGACACTCAAGCTCTCAAAGATCAATGTTCTAAAGGATATCAAGGGCATCAAATAATCAAAACGATACTCTCATCTCCAAGGCTACATCATCATCTTGAAGGAAGTGTCAAAACCCTAGATCGATCAAAGAAGAAGTCCACAGTTAAAGTATTCTTGGGATCCTCGCTTAAATCATCATCACAAGGAAGGAGACCTCAAAAGAACCTAACTCTACTTGAATTGAAGAAATCATCAAATCAAAGCATCTTGAAGTATACTCATCAAAGGTAAGCAAGAAGAAAGGAGTTTTTGGCATCATCAAAAGACTCAAGGTGATCTCGCTGTCTTTGGAGTCAAGGATCACTTATGAAGAAAACCATATTCATTAAGAAGAAGTATTCTATTATCTATATCATCATCAAGTTCAAGAAGGAAACAAGTTGAAGGAGCATCTTCACAAGTAAGTATATTTATGTCTACATCTGAATTTGTCAAAATGTCTTTTTGCAAGGAAAGCAACAAATTGGTTGGGGCTTCAAATTTTATTGCATGGAAGAAAATGACAGATCTAAACCTCATAGAAAACGAGGTCATGGAACATGTTAAGGGCTCAATCACTAAACCTCCGAAGGAAGATGCTCAAGCACTTGCAAGGTATATGAAAGGGGGAGTAAGAGCTCAAAGAATTCTCATAGAATCCATCAAGGACCCCCTCATTCCCTATGTATCAAAATTAGAAACATCAAAAGAAATATATGACAAACTTGTAGAATTGTTCTTTGTAAGCATTGCAAGAGAAGTAATCTCGTTAAGGGAAGAACTCTACAAGATGAAGAATCAAAAGAAGAAACGGATAACCTCATACTTTATGAGGATATCTGAAATAAGAGATCAACTACAAGAATTGGGAGAGAATCACTGACAAAGAGATAACTATCATAGTTCTCAATGCACTACCGAAAGAATGGGGCAACTTCACATCAAGTATCTATGGGAATAAGGAAGCTACTCCATTCAATGATCTGTGGTCACTATGCAAATTTGAAGGCAAAATCTGATGTAGGATCAAATGAACAAACTCAAAAATATGATGCTATGGCAAAAAGAAAAGGGAAGTTTGGGAAATTTGGTCCTCAGAAAAGAGAAAAGAATATGGTAAAGGTTCAATGCTATGGATGTCAAGAATATGAGCACTGCAAGAGCGATTGTCCTAAGCTTAAGAAGGACAACACCAGAAGAGGAAGGGAAGAGGCCCATATCACTGAAGAAGTGGAGGAAGCTGAAAAGAAGAAATCCAAGAAGGGGGAAGTAAAATATCTCTACTATGATTGAGATAGTTTTCCTCACCTAGTTCTTTTCAAGTTTTCTGTTGCATGGCATGATTGGAATCACTAAGAAGAATGATAGGATGCATCATGACATCATATAAGCATACAATATCATCTTAGAGAAGCATGAGAGATAGCTGAAATAGAAGTCTATAACAGTCACCCATAGAAGGATGTAGCTCTTAGTAACTTCATTAGAAGCAAAAGTAATACTTATGAGAAGAACAAAAATCATCTAGTATAAAGCTCATCGTACATCATTCAAGATGAGCATTTGCTGGAAAAAGATGATCAAGATCCTCCGTTGGAATCTTCATCGGAAGATTCACCTATTAGAAGAAGCAAGTGTCTCGCTGAGAATTCCACCTTGTATGGATTTATGGAATATCGCATGATGTCATAAGAAGTGAAGCATGTTAAGAAAATTGAAGTTCTTTCAATCAAGTAAGATGCTGAAGGAATTCTAGATGACCTAAAGGAAGAAAACGAGGTATGTATGCTTCTATTTAATAAAATTGAGTCATGTCATATAGTTGCATGTAGCAAGATAAGTGCTCTACCGCATGAGCATAATCAAAAGAAAGGATTGCCTCCTTTGGAAGGATGCATGAAGGCATGGTTCACACATTGTCTCGCTGAATTTAACATAATATGTCCTCATATGAAATATGAGGTGATTGAAGGAACTATGATTGGAAGTTCCTGGGAAGAAATGTGTAAGGAAGAAATCATGAAAAATGCAACTATGGAGAAGGTAACCAACATCCAAGGACTAAAATATTTGCCTATGATACCTCCATGGGAAAGATATGAGGATCCTGATAAATTCTGAAAAAGAAAGAGACCCTTGACATTGTATATATTTTTGGAGATGTGTCAATATATATGCAGGATGTTGATGAAAACAAGGAGATGTCATGATGAAAGCCCATCACAAAGGTAATTTTGATTTAATGTTCATTTTCTTTTTTTGAATGATATCTGGATGGGCTAACGCAAGGCTACCAAGGGAAGGGTTGTAGATGTCATCTATGTCTAATATTCATGTGGTAGGATGAAAGATATTGAAGGAAATATGATATGAAGAAGTTAGCAAAGTATGGAGGAAGGCTAGATATGCACTAATGGATCACTTTCCAATAAAAAGAAGGATGACATCAATGAATGATTCATGAATGAAAGTGATGGATGGTCTGTGCCCTACAAAAAGTCCCAAAAGATGTAGGCTCCATATCAAAGAAGAAACTCATGACATTGAATGAAGGAGTCCTACAAGTAGCTATTTGTCCCATGCTCTCCATCTCAAGAGCTACTCGAAGCAAGTCCCTAGTCAAGACGGAGCTTGGTCAAGTCCTTGATTAAGAGGGAACTTGGGTACATTCCTTCATTTGAATGGGTATATCCTCTCTAGTTAAGAGGGAGAGATAGACACATCATTCTTGTCTTCACTTAGGAAGATAAAATGGAGGATTGGGTAAGCATATGGCATTCAATACTCTTTAAGGCTGTGACAGGGCATCCAAGATAAGAGCAGTCATAGAGGACTGATATTCTTTGAGGACTGGGAATCCAAGATAAGAATGGTCTTGGTGGAACATACTCTGAGAGAAACCGGGTGGGGTATGTTTTGAGAGAGACAATGATGAGGGTGTCTATAAATCATGGGTCTCGCCAGCATTGTGCTCTAATCTTGTGGAGAGATAGTGTAATATTCCTAATGGAAATATACAATGATAAACAAAGAAAACATGGCCAAAAAGACACAGAAAAATACTCAAGCATCGAAACACCATTTTAAAGCCAAAAATTGCGTTGTTGAGCCATTTTATTATAATATGAAGATGGTACAATGAGGTGTTGGAAAGAGTGCACTTGGGCTTGCTCAAGGCAAGTTATCTAAGTCCAAATGAATAATAAGAGGTCCCTCTCAATTATATTGTTGCTCTATCTCTTGACTCTGCACTGAACTACCTAGAAATGCATTGCTGAGTGTGAGGATCTGCTACTAGGGCCTCCTCGGGTGCTTAGAAAATTCCAGGAAATTAACCCCAGTCTCTCCACCAATAACCCACAAAAACCCACAAAGGAATTGGCCAAATGTTGAACTTGGAATTTCGGCCCAAATTTCCCCTACTCCTTTAGCTGCTGCCTAGATTGGGACCCTTGTTTGACCCCTCAAATATGCCCAGAAATTCCTACCAAATTATTTCTGAAGTCCTTGTCAAAAAACCAGAAAAACCCAAAAAGCGTTTGTCCTAGTTTTGACACTCCAAAATTGACCCCAAATGCTTGGCCCTCCTCCACAAGCAAAATATGTACCCTGTAGCAGACGCTGCGTTTGCTGCTTTGCCAAAATGCTGGAAAAGCCCCCACAACACTTCCCCAAACTCCACCTCAAGTTTTAGGCACAAACTCCCTTCACCCCTCAACTCCCAAGTGTGTCTCCTCCAAGCACTTCACAGTCCCTACTTTGCTGCTAGTGTCTCCTCCACACAAACTCACACTCCCACTACTGGAACAATTAGAAAAGGATGGAATTCCCTCCTTGGGTTGACACTCAAAGTCCACCGAAGCAAGGGTTGAGATCTCTGCTCGGAGACACTCGTGTGCTAAACAACACTTGCAGACTTGGTTTTTGCTCAAGCATGCTATGTCAAAGACAAATTTCTGAATAGATGAATGAATGACCAAAATAAGCGCCTCTTGCTCTATTTATAATTCATGGCTCCTTCTCTCCTTGTGGTCCCCACTATTTCTCTCTCCTAATTCACACTCCCTTCTCTTTCCTCTCTCTTCCAAGAGTGTGAGTTCCCTCCTTGGGTCGAATTTCTTTCTTGTGGTCCCCACTTTCCACTAGAGCTGCAATAGTCTCTTTTCCTCCTAAGTCCCAGTGCCAGAATTGTGTCATCTCCCAAATCTCATCTCTAATACTGAAAATCAAAATTGGGGATATTAAAGTCATCCCCGCCAAAAATGGCTTGTCCTAAAGCAATGCCTGAACCAACGCCTCCTTTGTCTGCTGATCACTCCTATCACCATCGGTAATACTGGGGTCCCAAACGTGCCACTGAGTTATCCCAGGTCTTTGCACTGTCCTGACATGAAAGAATCCCTCAATACCGGGATCCCAATCCATCCTATCCCCACCAGAAGCTCCCCTCTCTTCACTCACTATCCTGCCCGGTGTAAGTACCAGAAATCCCGTGTATACCATAAATGAGTAAGGGATCATGATAATGCAACACCATGCCCAACTCCTCGTGAAGCTGTCCTACCACGTAGGCCATCCCATGCACTCCAAGAGTATACTCTCAAAGATACCACCCAATCCCTGCAGAGATAGCGTCTTGCTCATGTGAGCTTCTCTTGGTATCACCCTGCTAGCCAACTTTCCATGCTAATGAAGTTCCCCATGCCATCGGTGACTCGCTAAAGCCCAATGTAAGATCTGCATGATCTCCCCTATAGTAGCCAGTTCATCCCTAAAGGTTATTGAGCTGTGAAGAGTGCTGATAATCAGGTGCCCTGCTAATCTCAGAGTGGTGCCATCATGCTGAAGTTACACTACTCTGATTATGATATACTCCCCACCGTGTGTGGACTGTATCCTCCTCTCATGAGGCCTAGTGGCGAAAGATTTGTGAGAGCCAAGCTCATCCTACCCGAGCATCCCCATGATGCCAATATCTACCCCTCCACTGCCAATCTCGACCCTGAGCCATAGCAAGATAAGTTTACCTCACCATGTCGTGGAGGTCTCGGTGATCTCCCGTGTCAAACCCAAAGTGAACTGGATCACCCTCTGCCATGACCCTGCTCATCACAAAGGGGAGTGATTCACCTACCAACTGGGTCCCCAGACCCCCCAAATACGGGGAGCTCATAACTCCCTCTCCTCATAGGATGTCATTGCGTAGTGCTGCTATCTACTAGAACCCATATGGCCCTCATCTCTGACCCCCGTATGTATCCCTTGGGTGGTCCAAAAGTATCAGGAGTATATCCCACACATGCTAACATGCCCTGCTCCTGCTAGACCACACAACGAAATCCACTATCCCAACTCTTGATGATACATCTGGACACTGTTTGGAGTCTAGGTACCCTATTGAAGATGAAGTCTACCATCCATCGTCCCTCATGTGTGAGCTCAGGGGTGGCACACATGTTACCTCAGCTATCAACCATGCCATCCCTAAGCCTGTATCCGACAACTCATGCACCTACCAAGGGTCTCAACTGGAGAGTCTCCTCCCGACTCATGACATGCGGTGTCTCATTCAACTGTCTCGGGTGAGCCTCCTATGCCATCCCTAAGCCTGTATCCGACAACTCGTGCACCTACCAAGGGTCTCAACTGGAGAGTCTCCTCCCGACTCATGACACGCGGTGTCTCATTCAACTGTCTAAGGTGAGTCTCCCATGCCTCATTGCCTGAATGGAGATTGTCAAGGGGAAACAACCAAACACTTTGTGACTGCAAGAAACACTAGAGGATGATGGATGGGTATGTACCAAAGGGTATGATCAAAAGCCTGCCGGAATACTCAAGAATGACCCTACAGACGACACTCTCTCTACATCGGATCTGCTGATAACTCCTTCGAAACCATGTCTCCTCTAAACATGGTGTCCCCAGATGCTCAACAATATCCTGATCGGTCCTAGGCGTGCTGCATCCAATGGTACACCCAATGCCCCGATCCATAAGTCTCCTTGGAGGTAATGCTCCGAGAGTCCGCTGCATTACATCATGGGTCACCGCATACCACCATGTATCGTTGTACTCCTCGACATGCCATTGTAAGCTGCAACCTGTCCCTGTACACCACTAGATACCCCTGGTTAAGGCTATACTATCCTGTACCGTCTTGCATCCTGTCTGCGTCAAGGCACCAGTTACTCCCAACATGTACATAATGTGATGTAAGGCAGTCCTCCACAACGTGATCCAACACACTACAGTACACCACCATGCATCTCCATGTCCACCTATAGTCCACAGCTGAATACTAGATGCTCCCACACATCCCTAGATGTGATGGCCTAGAGCTGTGTCTCTACGTGTCAACCCACACCTGATTGGTATCATCACCTCCACCACCGCATCATTATACCCGCCGATGAATGGATCTTCACTCCAAATCCCCCGCGAGGAATCTGAGAAGTGAATCGCCCTATGTGTCAGCAGTGATGCCACCACTTCGTTTCTCCTCTACGTCCTCTGTGCCCCACACAAAAGTGAAGAGTCCCTAGCTCCATACAAGACACCATCCGATGGCCTGCTAATGCCACCTCCTCTGCCAAACTCCTGCCAGAGTATGTTGATCACCTCGTGATCCCGTGTACAAATGTCATACCAAGATAACCAAAGGAGTCTGTCCATAAACTGGTTGGCCACTAGTGTTGATCGAGATTCCCCTAGCGAATGTGTACGCTCAACTGCTAGGTCAACTGTACCATCCAGGTTGTAGCCAACTGACATACTTGGGAAATGGTAGGTAGTCCCACTCGGAACCCAATGCCAGTCTGCGCTTCGGGTATCCCCAGTGCCTGGAAGCTCTTGCTGAGCTACACCCAGGTCCACCACCATCTCCATAGCCCACTCCACAGGGTATCAACTCAGAATCTCTCGCCATCCAACCCAAAGAGAGGGATCGAATGCATGAACTCCTGCACCTAGAACAACCCCAACATGCGGATGCTGCACCCTGTGCAACTCTGAATGTCTCATCTCGCTACCCAGGTCAACACATGAGATTTGACTAGGTAGATCTGCCTCTCTCTCTCCAATGGGCAAAGGTGACTCAACAATGCTACTAACCTGGTCATCCCCCCTGGTATGTCTAGACAACTCTGCCTCTCTCAATCCAATGCATAGGGATGCACTGATAACATTGTAGATCCTGTTAGTGTGCCTCTGAAGCGAATTGTGCTGAAATCCCAACATGTGGTCTCTATGCTGCCCCTCATCAATGATTAGCCCAAAGGATGGCTACACATCCTCCTCCATCAGGGCTCGACATGAGCCTCCAACTACTCCATAGACAGTCCAAAATGCAAGACATGCTCACCAATCAGCTGTAGGTGACTGTTGTCTGGCAACTTTGTCACAGATCTGGATGCCCTTGTACCTATTGGCTCCTCATCAACAATGGAGATGTCTCCCGACACCTCATCAACCTGTGGTGCGCTACTATCACCTGAGAACTTGGTCACAACCTAGGATAGCTCATCAATGGATACCTCAACAACGAATGGCATCTCATCAATGAGTGTGTGCTCAATTGTCTCCTTGCAAACCATGGCTCCTTGAACTACTCTCTCGTCTTCTTCCTTAATCCTCTCCATCATCCCAACAAAATTTCACTGAATCTCCATTGGTTTGTGCATAACTCTTAGTTCATAGAACTCCCAAAAAGAGAGGGACGCCTGAATGCCATGACCCATTGATTGGTATGCCCTCCAGTTTTCTCCCAATAACTCCACATCAATTGCAATCATGTCTGGATTCCCAATTACGGAATAAATCAACTTCTCCCCCACATCATTCATCATTTGTTGCATCCTAATCACCTCATTGAAGGTTA
>APFE030115063.1:63583-157818 GCA_000404065.3 Pinus taeda | reverse complement strand
TCATTTTCACTTTTCTCTTGACCACTTGATTTTCTTGCCCTTTGATTATTCTTTTAAGGCATACCCTCTTTTCATTTTTTTTATTTTTTGTAGTATGTACACAAAATATGGAACCTTTGCAGCCTGCAATGATGACCATATTTAGCCCTTTCACTGTCAATCATGAAAGATGAAACCTATTGGTATAGGAACCTAACAGGCTAGCTACATGGCATTTCACAAGCCCAAACACCGTTCATTCATCAAAGTACACTTCTAGGAACTTGTGAATTAAGTCCTTAAATGTCACGATGACTGCGTGTGAAGAGATCGCCGGCATGTTCTTCAATCCAAAAGGCATTAGAGTATAATGAAAGCATCCCCACTCAGTTCCAAAGGTTGTCTTACTTCTATCCCCCGATGAGATCTTGATCTGAGGGTACCCCGGGAATGCATCAGTGAACGAATATGCTTCCTGTCCCGCTACATTATCCAACACTTCATGGGTGAATGGAGTCGGAAAGGGATCATGCACGCCAGCATCATTTAGCTTCCTGATATATGCACATATCCTTATTTCATCCTTCTACTTATTTCCTTGAACTACTATTGGGATCACCCAATCAGATTCTTCCACTGGCTCAATAATACATGCACAAGCATTTTATCCAACTCTAAGTGGACATTTTCTTTATACTTCGGGTTGAGGTGGTAAGGCCTTTGCTTGATCAACTTTGCATCCAGTTTCAATGTAATTTTCATAGCTCCCAGGCCTCCTATTATCCCATTAAAGTCTAAGAACTTTGTAGGGAAAAAGTCCTGGTATTTGGGGAGAAACTTAGCAACCTTATCCACCGTAGCATCATCCCAGTAGTCCCCTATAAACTTCGGCTCTGCCTCTGTCCTGATGTGCAGTTGTCTTGTTTTCAGCAGTGTGGTGATATCTAGGTTTTCTATCTACGGCCCCTCAACTTCACGGTGTCCTTCTATTAGTAGGATATTAATGCTTCTTAGATCCCCATCTTCTTCTTCAATAGTCACATTGTAGCACTCCATCACATAGCACAGCTAGGTGGTCCAATCTGGTTGAATCAAATCCAAGGGATCCTGTGGTATTCTAAAGATTGTTGCTTTGACCTCCTACAGTGCTTCATGAATGCACTCAAATCCATCTTGAAAGGTGAATGTTATCAAGAATCCTTGTCTCAAAATATCCCATTCGTCTGTGCCATGGCGGAGTTCTATCTCCAGGTACCAATTCATAGATATCACATCCAAGGTGTGACAAAATAGATGCACCCACTCCGGTTGCGGTTCTGCTCCATAAGCATAGTTACATTTGGCTAAGTGATCACACAGATCAATCCTTCCATCGTATTTCTCTATCAATTGTACCTTTGGGTGACCAAACCACATCCTCATCATTCTTATATCTTTGCGCCATCCATCAAACTTTTCTTTATGCATACCCCACCATCTTGCAAGCGTAGCATGCAGTGCCAAGAATAAGGCTTGGAAGCGATGCTTATTTCACAATTCTCTTTCAAATGCATCTAGAAATTTATTAATTTTAGTTAAACCATCATAGTAAGCCAAACTTCTTACCTCCAATGATATGCAGCACAACGATTTTCTCATCATGTTACATCGTAGCGTAGATACTTCGTGCAACCTATTCTGCCAGTGTTCCAATTCCTCATCTAAGTATGATGTGCAGGAGATTTCGTGGTCCCATGAAAGACATCCATTAGCTGTCCGATTCACCCAATCTTGATCTTGCATGGTTATCTTATAAATTTGGTTCAAATCGTTAACACTTTTGTAATCGCAGACTGGTTCAGTGTAGTGCAGTCCTTCTGCAGGGTCTAATAGTACTACTACGTGGAGAGATTTTCTTTAAAATGACATCAACCACTTCTTCAAATTAATCAACCTGTTCATGTCAATAGCCCAGTCGATCCCAAGGAGAGCAGGGTAGGGATTGCAGTCATCCACAATCTCTATAACTTCAAAATTGGCCAATGCCCTCATGCCTTCGATATAGACTATCACTCCTTGTAATCTTCCCATGAGAATAATCTTTTGCTAATTTGCCATCCTCAATTGAATAGGAGATCACTGCAGTGTAGATCTCCCCATTTTCTCCCATGTCTATTTAGGCAAAACATTCACATCAAACCCTAGATCCGGAATAACTTGGTCCATTTCATATTCTCCTATCTGTGCAGTGAGCCTCATCTCCCTCCCTGTTATTGCCTTATGCTTACCAATCTTCTTGAACATGCAAGGACCATCAGGAGTATTGCCAGCACATTTATTGATGAACTCCTGTAATCCCTTTACGACCTTGCTATCTCGAAGCAGCTTCATACAGGTCTCCAAAAATGTAGTAAGCATGGATGGGTCCATTTCTTCAAAATGCTTATCTTGACTTCCTAAGGTAGAAGCCTCAGTGATGCATTTCTTTGCTTCCATGAAGGTTTCCTTCATGCACTCCAAATCAAAGCTCCTCCTTTTCTAGAGCTTTGTGGACCCATTCACCTTCTTCAAGCTTCTTTCCCTTGTCTTCGCTAATCGTCATTCCACTTTGCAACATAATGTTCACATTAGGATCCTCTTCAAAAAGTTCAACCCTCATCATCTGCAGATTCTAGGTAGGCTGTTGAGGTTGTGCCCCATTTTCGCGTATCTTAGCTAATGATACAAGGTATTCTTTTGTCACGTTTTCAAACTGAGTGAAATATCTGCACGACAGGCATGTTTGGTTCATGCATTCTCGCGCGTAGTGTCCTGGTCCCTCACAATTTTAGAAAATCACCTGTCCTCGACCTCTACCATGTCCTCCTCCCCCTTGGTCTCGTCTGCACCCTTGAAATCCTCCTCGCGCTCTCCCCATGCCTTGATTCGAAGGACAAGTTTTTTCCTACACTCTATATGCGGGCGTTCTATCCATCATTAGCTCATATCTATGACAATTATGCTCATCATGATCAACTTATTGAAAGAAGTTGTAGAAGAGATGTTGCGGTGTCTATACAAATTTCTGCAGTAGGTGACAATTGTTAGTCACGTGTTTTCTAGCCACCTGATAGATAGCAAACCATAGCACGAGCCCTGTACTTGGAATTGCTTGAGATTTCGGCCTCAAAGGAATTGGCACTCCTACTACAACATAATTCTCAAAGACAGGGCAGTGATCTTTGTCATGCCCCTCGCTTTTGCATTTCAAGCACCAAACTTCTTCGCACACCTTTGGATGAACTATTGTATCCTTCTTCAGACTTTGAAACTCTAGGCAAAAGTTCTACAACAACATGTGAATTTGTTGAACTCCCAAATTAGCATCTTGCATTGGCATCTCATGCAATATCACTGCAATCTCCAAGGCTTCCGTGTGGGTCCCAATATTTTGTTGTGATAAAGCAACCCTCATATGAGGCAAGAGCGAAGCCACAAACCATACACGGTGCTGCCTATCTATAAGATTCATCTTAGCTTCGTGGATTGTGCACTTTAATCTTTGATCCCGGTCCAAGGGTGTCTCGCTAGGCTTCATCATGATCTCCTTGAATCCCACAATTGATTACGCTTAAGACTTGGGCCTACAGAATTCCCTATTCAATGCGGTCTGAATGTTTCCTAAAGCAACCATCAAGTTATCAGTGCAGTACTTAAAGTAGTGACCAATGTTGCTTTCTTCATCTAATCATCCATTATACCCTGAGCCTTCCATGTGGCCTTTGCAATGAACCAAAATTGGTCTGGGTCCTTAGTTCCTGAACCTTGAAAATGGGCAACTTTACTACATTTTCCATATTGATCGGTGGTGGAGGTGGTGGCAATGTGGGCGAAGGAGTATGCTATGGAGGTGAATGTGGAGGTGGGGTAGGTGGATGTGATATTCATGGGAACCCTCATTTTATTAATTGAAAAACGCTCTGTGGTGAAGTCTGTGCCCCTTCCTCATCATCAGTCAGAGGAGGTTCGATCAACGGGCTATATTCAGGGCCTGGTTTTCCTCTATCCTTGAAGAGATTTCCACTTTACCTAGCTCCAAACATCAAGGTAACTGCATAACCTTATTTTCACACAAGAGCATCTTAATCCAAGTATTTAAAGACCTTAAATACTTACCTCATGGTCCCTTGAAGAAGTGGTGCTCCGCTTCGCTGTAACTCACTTAAGTATCGACCAAAAACTCTGTCACGAATCCTCCTATGATACGATCGAGCCAGTGATTGACAACGCATGTGATATTATCGTCTGAGGCTTCCAATATCTATAGTAACTCCAGGGTCCAGACTATCAGACCATCAAGCCTCCACCTTCCTTGTCCGTATGCTAATTTAGCGATCCACTCGTAAAATTCAATCGGGAAGGAACAAAAGAAGATTTTGTGTATCTCTGTGTACAGATATCTGTCCAACCACTCTTCTTTTGTCAATTACACATTTCTATTTTCTTGCGCTGCAAATTCATGGATCTTCCTATCCAACCAGTATTTAATTTCCTTCTTAGTTTGATTCCTGTGATGCGACATCACATCTCTCTTTATGTAGATCCTAGTCCCGGCAAAAAGAACAATTTGTTGGCTTAGTGGGCCCTAACCCAGGTTCAGCATTAATTAGCCAAACCCACAGAGTGTGGACTGAAGTCTCACCTAAAGTAGTATGGGGGGATGTAGGAACTAGGTTTCCACACACAGAGATGGTAGAAATTTCATTTTGTCCCTAACTCTACCTTCCCATAGATCGATAAGCCTTTTAGGGCTTATCAATATACTTCCCTTAATCGGCCTCTAGACCTTCGCGAAGGTCTACGACTATTGGTCGTGGACCCTAAACAGGTGGGTTATCTACTTACACGCTTGTGTAATTATCCATACCATAGGATTTACCCAGATCGACTTATTATCTAATAACTTCAACATGCATTAGGATATTCTTCACATAAACAGATATTATTATTTGCAGACAGATAACAATGTAAACATATAGATTCACACATCAATGTAGCATTAATTCATAAAACCATTATTCAGTGTAATGTAATCACATTTATTCATAAAAGAAGTAAATAGATCAAACACAAATAATGATAGAATAATCTTCTTTATTAATGCTTCAAATCTTCTTACAGACTCTAACTACCATGCGCACTTAGTTGTAGGGGTCTGCGCACTTAGCTGCGACTTCTACCTTAGTCCTCTGTGCACATAGTGGCAGATCCTCTCTTCTACTCTAATACTCTTCGCCCTTTTTTCTAATGACACATTACATTCATCTTATAAATCTCTACATATCTTTAGAATCTTCTAAGACTCTCCTTTTCATACAATCCCATGGTCCACGCATCATGGGTAGGTCTTCTAAAGCCAACACAACTTAAATAACAGAAGGGTAGAAACCCTTTTCGACACTTTACATCTTCACTCTCTGCGATCACAAAATGTAGAGACTTTACACTTTACATACAAAAACTTGGGCTTTCTCCCCCAAAACTTGGGCTTTTAACCCCAAAATCGACCCTAGGTGACCATGTCCCAACACCCCATAGGATTACCATGTAGCATTATCAGAGCTTCTGAATATCAAAGTTTTCAATTTGAGCATCACTATAAATACTCTGATATCTTGATCGCCCAGTCCTCCAATATCTCTTTTCACCCATCCTCTGATACATAACATCATTGATGCTCCGATATCCTTATAACTCCGATCTCTAATATCCTCACATCTATTATCTCTGCTATTCTCATATCATCGATTTCTAATATTCCCAATCCTCCAATCTATGATAAACTCCCCCTATGCATATCGAAACTTCCATATCGGCATTTCCAATAGGCTATCACTCTTTTCAACTCCCAGTACCAAATCTCTGATATAGGATCTCCGACACCCCTTCCCTATTATATTTTCTTTAGCCATTACATTTTAATAATAAAAGCATATCAGAAGTAAGAATATCACATGTTTAAAAGATACAACCATAAAATTTATTCGATATAATCCTTCGATATGCCAACATGTACGAAAAGGCATGTGAACCCACATTTTATCATTTAATGGCCAAATGTAATGAATTTATGATTTCGAAGTTCTAAATGATGCCATTATTGCTACTTGATATCAATAGATTTTGCTCATAAAAGATGTGAATTGATATGAAATTGGTTATTTTCTCTAAGGAATTCTTCAATTAAGGAAGTCTCCGCTTACTCCCGTGTTTTTCTTTGCAGGCCAGTCCCGATAAGGAAAGCTCAACAGAAATTTCTGGGGCAACTAAACACAGGAAGAAACTCGTTGTTCAACAACAACCAATCACTCCCCCACTTGAAGCAACTGAAATGCATACATTATTCTCAGACACAAATTTCACTCCCGATGCTGGAATATTTTCTTGGGAAGCCATTTATAAACTCTTAAAGATGAAGAACCTAGGGTGATAGAGAAAACAACCACTACAAAGTATCCTGCCCCTATTTCTAAAACTACTTATAGCAACGTCACCAATTCATTCCTCCATAGGATTGCAAAACGGTCAAACATCGTGCCCTATGTAGATATGTTAAATGGGTTATCAACCATTTGAATATTATAGAAAGGAATTTCATGACTAAGAGGAACACAGTTATTGGGTCATTAACCAACAGTGATTTGAGCAAGATGTATGAGGTATTGTCGCCCCAGAAAAAATACGACAAGCAATTTATAGAAAAATTCAAGAAATAAAATGAGTATCAGTCAGAGGTCATCAAAGGATGGAGAAGGGATCTCAACAAAAACAAGCATGGAGATAAGGGTGTGTATGTTATTGCTTCCATTGTTAGACCATTCTGTTTTATAGTTTCTACGATGTGTAGAATTTTTGGTTACCCTAATATCCAAAAATTCTCAGACCAGTGGGTACCCTTCATTGATGTTGTCTTAGATGGATATATTATGGATTGAGGAACTATATTTTCTGATATTATAAGCACCCAAATCCTGAATTATAGGAAAAGACACACTTTTTTTTGGAAAAATTGTTCCCCCTTTGTATATGAGTGCATATATAATAGATGTTATCTATTTCACCTCTGATTTTACATCTATAGTATGGAAATGGACCATAGAATACCCAATGCCTATCCATATCTATCATAACATACTATGGGAATCTAAATATCGGCCTCATATCTATAAATGTTTCCATGGAGTTATGCTACCTATCCACCAAAGTGTCTTTAATGACAGAGCTCCTATACTTTCACCTGAAGCCAAAAATGATTTATTATCAATTGGAAGATGGTTTGGAGAAGAATCCTTCACATATATATAGATCTTTGATAGCCTTGAGAACTCTCATGTGTTGCCCCTTTGTGTTCTAGATAAACTCCTAGCCCGAGAGATAACCTACCAAACTATAGGGAATGACCTTTCAAATGTTATCAAAGATAATAAAAGGACAATGTGGCCTACCTTTCCTATTCAATGATGTATCTGTACTCTTCACAATTGTAGGCATGCTACTATTAATATTGAAGAAATTCAATGTTTAAATTTCCCAACTATTCCCAATGGATAATATGTTCCTAATGATACTACCAAGAATGTCACTATACAATAGAAACTTAGTCAATTCACGAATGAGGTAGACAAATTCAATGATATATTTGAATTAGTTTCTATCTATTCAAAGGTTGAGAAACTAGTAGTAATATAGTTAAGTCCCAAGGAATTCATTTAGTTTAAAAAATACATGAATAAAAGGACATCTCACTTGCCTATGGATCTGTTAAAGCTCCATCAACAAAATACATAGCAAGATAAAGTCTCGGTTAGTACATCACATGCCCCTAATGTATCTCAGACAAAAGAGATAGGTACTTATTCTTCTTCTTAGGTAGAAGAAAATCTAACAGAGAAAAATCTATATGCAATATGGGAGCAGTTCACCAAAGAAATAGATCCTAAAAATTTGAAGAATCCATTCTAGATGAAGATTACACAGATCCATGAAGTTACAGGGAAGACCTCACTTGCTATTGAGGCTTCTAATACAGTTTTGGACATTGATGATTTAGAAGTCATCCCAATATTCCCGACTTCTGGGGTCATTTTTAAAATTGAATAAATTCTTCCTCTTGATGTGGTTTTAAATACAAAACATAAAGTCATGGTTAGTAGATAGAGAAAAAGAAAGAGACTTGAATAGACCTAGAATATAGTCCCTGGTAATTCTTCCTTTCAAGTAATTTGGAAGGATGCTCAAGCTACACCTACTTAGGATCTGAGAAGGCTTTCGTAATTTGCAAGAGCATATGCCAGCGATACTATCGATAAGGTCTCTAAAGTACAAAACTCCTAAGAGAGAAATATGAAAGGAGTAAGCAGCTAGAATAGGGTTTTGAGAATGAAAAACAAGTAATTTTTCAATAGTGGCAAGCACAACTTGCAGAACTGCAAAAGAACTTCAATGACTTAAAGATTCAACATGAATTTGATCTCAAGAGCAGGGATACTCAAATAAAGGAACTTCAATAAAATATAGAGCAATTAAAGATGAATCTCAAGATATTTGAATGCAAGAAGGAAGGAGGGGAACTAAACTATCTCCTTGCTAAAAAACAAGTTGTTTTCTGTCACAAATTAGCCACTATCCATGACTTATGTCAATCAAGCGATTCATTAGTGAATCAATAGTCTGATCTTAGGACATACTATAGGGAAGTTGGGGAGAAGATTTCAGATTATATAGACTAGAAAGATAGTACTAAGGGGAGATCAGCTGATCTCCCTAAAATTGAAGAATCGCAGAAATATATTCTTTTCGAGGAGTGGGAAATAAAACTCAAGCATGTAGAAATGGAAATTTTTAGTGCTAGGGATATTTCAAATAATCTCACGGAATCAATTAGTGACCTTTTATTATAGGCCAACCTGATTTCAAACTACCCTGAGGATACATTTCCCGATGTGAAATTGTTAAATAAAATGTGGCAAGAATCATCAAAGAAGAAGGCTAAGAAAATCAAGAATCCATCAAAGGTTGACTTGGAATATCATTGGCATTTCTTATTTAAACCACATAGTCAGTGGAAAATGCCAAGGTGTCTGTCCAACACAACCACCCATCTACTTCCATCACTCAACAATTTGCTATTCACTGCATGGATGCGTGTACAACCTCATCATTCACCTAAATTAAAACCAATGACAGATATATGTGAACTTTGGCAATGTATGGGAGAGAAACCTTCATCAGAGCCATAGTCAAGTTGTTACAACTGCTTATTGTCTTTTTACTTTATTTCAAGTGTGGTTTGTTGAAACCACTCCAGTCTTTTATGGTACTTTACTATATTTGTATTTTCACTAGAAAGTATAATTCCCTTATATTGATATGAAGAAGGGGTCCTGAAATTTGGCAAGGAATATTTTGGTTTGCACTACTACAACTTGAAGTCACTTTAATGGAAAATAGAATCGTTACTATTTCACTTATGAGTAGAGTCAACATATATCAGGTACTACTATTTGTGTATCAATACTCTGTTTATGAGTTGAATAGTAATTTTAATTGTGTTTATCATATATATTCTTGCAAGAAATTAAGCATGTATCACTATTGATGTGTTTGATTGAAATATTTTAAATATAGGAATGAAAAATGATGTATTATATGTGAAATGAGTTTCATCAACTAATTTAATTAATTATTTAATTTAATTAGTTATCTTCTTTTGTTTTAACCTCATAAAGGACTTGATGATCTATATTGTCAGGTTAAATGTGAGATATATCTAAAGTCACATATATAAACAAATCTTTCGAGAGATATATATTTAAATTCTATTTATTATTTTTCTTAGTTTCATTTACATCATTATTGCCAAACTTATATATCTCATCCATGTTTATATCTTTTATTAAGGGAAACCGGTCCCATAATCCCAATTGGAGCCTCCATTCCAAATGGAAAATGAGTTGCCTTATGTTCCTAATTGGGTGGTTTTCCATGATGTTGAGGTAGATAATTTCGAGCCTTCAACATTTTTGGTGCTATAAGGAGGGCCTTCAGACTATGAATGACAAGAAGATGTCAAACTAAAAGGCTATTCTAAGAGCCAGTCTTCCGCAAAATCACCACCAACTTCTAGTTCACATTCCAAATCTCCTAACCCAATATCTAAAGTTGTCTAAAAAGCCACCAAAACTCCTAACACACTTCCAAAGTCAGTTGGCCAAACTTCTTCTTAAATACTTACAAAGCCTCATGAAGTACAAACTTTGATCCAAAAATTGGAAGAAATTTATGTTTCTAGAGAAAAATATGTCCAAACTGATATATTGGAAGGAAGTGTTTCCTCATCCTGATAGTCTTCTGATGTATTAACTAGATCCCACAGTGAAAAAATTGGATTTAAACCTTTTGATTCCCATTAACCACTAATCAAAGAAAGAAAAGTACCCCAAAAACTCATTCTTCTGCTAGCAAGATTACATCATCGTCTCCCGCTCTTACTCCTTCTCTTGGTCCTACTTCTTCCTCTACCTCTTTAGCTTCTTTTTATCAACCTCTCAACCCATCTACTCACATTTCTCAACCACAGTCATATAGTGCATTTGTAATCAATAGAACTACAGGAGAAACTTCTTCAATGATTCAATCTCCACCACCCCCCACATATTGTGCTACTTTCTATGTTCCTAGTACTCCTAGAATGGCTCAAATACCATGTAATAACAGGGTAGTACAAATGTCTCCACCATTACACCCTCTTCCCAAACTCCTAGAGAGGTTGATTCCTAAGTTTAATCGTGATGATGACCTCCCTGTAGAGGAACATCTTCATAATTTCATGTTATCCAACAATCTAAATGGAGTCACATAAGAAGATTGTGTTGTCAGTTTCTTTCCCTACACATTTGAAGGATCTGCAAGATCTTGGTATTTTTCTCTTCCTGTTGGTTCAATAACAAATTGGGATATGTTCAAGAGAATTTTTTGTTAAAATTTGGTGATGACCGAATAGCTTCCACTTTTATTAATTATTTATCAAATCTTAAGACCAATCCAAAATGAAAAATTAAAGATTTTAATTCCAAATCCAACAAATTACTGAATAAAATCCCAAATACTTCTAGACCAGGGACTGATGTACAGATTGAATGGTATATTTCTGCTCTTCCTTCAAACATTGTTATGTTCGTAGATAGAGCCAATAAAACAATATATCTTGATAACATGAAAGAAGCTCTATATGTGGAAAAGAGAATCCTTTCTCTTGAGAAGAAAACCACTCTTGATGAAAGAAAGAGAAGCAAAAAAGTTACTTTCAAGGATGAGTTGAAAAAGAAAGCACCCAAAGATCCTTTTGGCTTGGAAGGATTAGAAAAAGTTCTGAAGACAATTTCTAATGAAATGGTAGAAATTAAAAATAAAGTAGTTGAATCCTCTAAAAATCAATTTTGGCCAAGGTTCAAAAGGAATCAGCCATGACAATCACAACCACCTGCCATTATATCAAATGTCGAATTTGACTAAGATGACGAAGAGGAAGAATAAACCTTATCTGTTGAAGAATCCCAAGAAGAAGAATTAGCAGAAGCTTATGGTTTATCCTAACCACTTCAGAAAATGAAGAAGAAGAAGACACCCTACTAGTGAGTACTAGAAGTAAAGGACTTGTTGATCCATATCTAGCAAATAAAAAATAGAAGTCCCCTCCTTCTCCTAATAAGGAAAAATGTGTAATTAAGAAGTCTTCTACTTCTTCTTCAAATTCTATTCCAACCACTTCTAAATCCCCTTCTTCATCCAAGACTTTGATAATCTCTGATACTATGGAATATAATATTGTGGAAAACATGAAAAAGGTCAAAGCCAACAATTTTCTTTAGGAGGTTAGCAAATTAAAACATCAACATAAGCTTTTACTTAAAGAATTGAATGCAATTTGTGTATCTCCATTACCTACTCCTGTCATTGTAAAGGCCTCAAAAGGGAAAGGAAAACCTCCTAATGTCTCTTGAGATAAATTTGACTAGTCAGATGCCATTTTGATTGGAGATAGATAAAATTCCCATACTCCTCCCCTTTTATTGACTTTTGATATTTTTAACAAGAATTTACATAACTGTCTAGTGGATTTTGGTGCATCATCAAATGTCATGACTTATGTAGTGTGTCTTAAATTAAATATTTCACTAGATAAATCTATTGTTCAAATTGTTCAATTAGATCACACAAAAGTCAAAGTTTTTGGGTAAATTAATTATGTTTTAATAAGATTATCTTCATATTCTAAGGTGTGTCAAATAATAGATATATTAGTTGTAGACATTCCTGAATTCTATGGTCTTATTCTAGGTAGAGAATGGCCAGGAAAACTACATGGTTAATTTGCAACTGATTGGTCACACATGTAGCTTCCCTATAATGGAAAACCCAATCAAATTCGTGTTGATAGGGAAAAACATATGAAATATTCAGTTACTAATTTTGATGAAGAAAACGAACCAATAGTATTTACAAACAATATTCTTGAAAGTTGCTCTTTTGAATATTTCTTTAGAAATTTTCAAGTGCAAGAAGCTCCCTTTTTACTTGACCCTCTTTCATCTCAAATTGAAAATTTCTCCCAAATGGATTCCTCTAAGTGTATTAATATTATAGAAGACCATGAAAATAAGAATGATAGTTTATTTTGGACTCTTTATTTTGATGGATCGAAATCTAATGAAGGTGCAGGAGCTGTTTACATCTTAGTTAACCCTTATGGAGAAAAAACTATGTTAGATTGTAGATTGGAATTTGACTGTACCAATAACGTTGCCAAATATGATGCATTGGTACATGGTTTACATATAGTCATTAGTCTTGATATCAAATACCTTAAAGTTTTTGGTGACTCAGAGATTGTTATCAAACAAGTTAAAAAAAACATCCATTGTGTTTCTAGTCACCTTAAGCATTACCAATATTTGATCGAAGACCTCATTTCTCATTTCACTGCATTCAACATAGCTCCTATCCAAAGAATGCAAAATTATAGTGCTGACCTCCTAGAAAAGGTTGCTTCCAAAGTCATTCCACTTGAAGATTTCAGTCCTGATAGATTTTCTATTGAATTAATTTTTCGCCCCTCCATTCCAGAAAACATTACTAATTGGCACATGTTTAATGATGACAATGATATCTTACATTTTCTAACATCTAAAGGGTCTTACTTTGATTAGATTATTGATGAAGATAAGCATAAAAAGAAGCTGAATAAATCTTATGAGGAAGATTATTTACCTAAACCTATAGTGAAATTGGAAGATTCATATGATCTCAAAGATAGGTTCCAAAGGTAACTAATTGCAAGTTGCAAAGTTTGACTCTGAGATTTGAATTGGTTAACTTAGGATATAATCATAAGCCCCAAGACATCAATTTAGGCCATGGAATTTCACTAGATGGAATATCTGTTTCATTTATTTGTTGAAAAGATACAAGGATATATTTGCATGGAATTACGATTATCTTAAAACCTATGACACATCCATCATTCAATTCACCATTCCTATGTTGCTAGATGTCAATCCAATTCAATAAAAGATTAGGGAGATTCACCCTAACTTGGAGGCTCAGATTAAAACTAAACTTAATAAGCTTCTCAAAGTTAAAATCATTTTCTAAGTCAGACATTCCAAGTGAGTCTCAAACCTTGTGCAATTTAGAAATATGAATGGAGATATTTGTATTTGTATAGATTTTAGAAATTTAAAGAAAGCCCATGAAAATGATAATTTTCCTTTACCTCCATTGGAACAAATTCTACAATCTATTGCTAGTTCTAAGCTAATGTCTTTCTTAGATGGTTTTTCACATTACAATCAGATTCGTTTACATCAAGATGATAGTCTGAAAACCACATTAAGGGCTAAGTGGGGGACCTATGCTTATACAAAAATGCCTTTCAGACTGATTAATGTTGGAGCTACTTTCCAAAGAGAAAAGGATATTTCTTTCAGAGGTTTGCTCAATAAGACAGTTGTAGTGTATTTAGATGAAATTCCAATTTATTCTAAACAAAGGGGTAATCATTTACATGATTTAAAATAGATCTTTGAAATATGTAGAGAATTTGGAATCTCCTTAAATCCTAAAAAGTCATTTTTTTCTCTTAATGAAGGGAAATTTCTACGATTTATTATGTCTAAAGAAGGAATCTAAAAATATCCAGATAGAATCAGGGTGATATTTGAAATCCCCTTTCCACACAGCAAAAATATGCATGTAATCCTTCCTTGGGAAGATTAATTTTGTTAAAAGATTTGTCCCAAACGTCTCTCAAATTGTACTTGCCTTACAAGCTATGATCAAGAAGAAGTCAATTTTCAAATGGGGACTGATACAAAGAAAATATTTTGAGTCAATAAAATAGGAAATCATTGATGCCCCTTCATTATCAACCAATATTGTTTTCAAAAATTCTTTCTTTATACCTTTTTTCCGAACAATCTATGCATCAGTTTTGACTCAACCTAATGAACACCAAATTGAAGCTCTAATTTCATTCCTTAGTTCCAATTTATAGGGAGATGAGCTAAATTATTCAAAGGTTAAGAAGAATCTGTTACAGTATTTACGTCCATAAATAATTTTAGGCCTTTCTTCCTGAAATAACATACAAAAGTAATTGTTCCTTTCCCTGTAGTTAGACAATTTCTTATCTAGAAAGAATTAGGAGACAAAAGGGAAAATTGTGTTACTACCCTGTAAGAATATGATCTAGACATCAAACCAACTAAAATAGTAAGGGGTCAAGATTTCTTCAGATTGATTAGTGGAGCTTATGACATTTCAATTGATGAAGATTCAGGTAATAATGTTCAAATCATAGAGGTATGTCCCATCATCACTAAATCTCAATATGCTGATTTAATTTTTTATTTGAAAAATGGTTATGCTCCATTGGAACTCAATTAAAAAAAGAAAAGAGCTCTCAAACTGATCAATATCAAATTGTTAATGATGTCTTGTTTAAGAGGAATTATGATGATGTTCTGTTAAGATGTCTAGAAAAATCTGAAGCATAAAATGTTTTGCTGGAGCCACATCATGGACTAGTTGGTGAACACTATGGTGTTGACACCACTACTCATAATATTTTACATGGTGGATAATATTGACCTACTTTATTCAAGGACACTCATACCTATGTCATAAAATGTAAATTCTTCCAGACTGCTTCAAGAAGACAAAAGAAACTAGCCTTAGCTTTGTAGCCAGTTAACATTGAACAACCTTTTGAACAATGGGGACTGGACATAATAGGTGAGATTTTTCCTAACTCTTCCAAGCATCATAAATACATCTTGACTGCTAAGGATTATTTCACCAAATCAGTTGAAGCAATATCCCTGAAGGTGGCCAATTCTAAAAATATTATTGAATTTATCGATCAATTTATTGTTACTAGGTTTGGTCTTCCTTATGCCCTTATTTTTGATAATGCATCTTATTTTTTGAGAAATAACATTACTAAATTTTCTCTTAAAAGAGTTTTTAAACTTAAGTGTTTTCCAAATTTACCCTTAAGGAAATGACTTAGCAGAGTCTACTAATAAAAACCTCATTAAAATAATCAAAAGAATAGTTGAACAAAATCAAATAAATTGGCACAAAGCTCCAATTTTTTCTTTATGGGTTGAAAGAATCACTTAGGAACTTTTCCTTTCCAATTAGTGTATGGAAAAGAAGTTATTCTACCTCCTAATCTAGCTATTCCATCACTATCCCTAGTGCAATCCATTAAAGAAAAACCTTTTTTTTCTTTACAATTAAGAATGTCCCAAATTCTTAAGCTAGAGGAAGAAAGGGATAAAGCTAGACAAGTTCATTCCCATCATCAAAAATTGTTTATATTCATTGGATGTAAGTTCAATTAATAATAAATTTTTTGAAATTGGTGATTTAGTTTTGAAATGGGACAAATCTCACAAATAAAAAAGGCAAACACACAAAGTTCCAGAAATTATGGCTAGTCCCATTTCAGATCGTTGAAAACTAGGCCCATCAACCTTTATCCTCTAAGATTTAAAGGGAAAGAGGAATTCTCTTCCTATTAATGGGGTTGTTTTTAAAAACTATTTTCTTAAGGATATGTATCCTCTTGTAAATATGTAAATAATCACATGTATATAGCATTTTGTTTTAACCCTAGTAATGTTAGGTAATACACCTTTGTCTTCACATTGGGGTCTCTCATCATTTACATGAAGTTTGACTGATTAAATAAGAGACCTTAGAAAAAAAATTATAAAATTGAAGTTTAGTATTGCATCTATTACAAAGCTTTGAAACATTTATATCCATTAAATCGTAAATGTTTCATAACTTGAAAACTTTGAAAAAGTAAAGCCTATTTTGAAATTTTAGCATCTTTTGGCTTCAATTATCATCCATAACTCTTAAGGACTAAATATATCTCCCCATCCACTAATTTTAATTTTTTTAGAGTGTAATTCAAAAATATATAAAACTTTAAAGATAAGAGGTCTCAAGATGAGCCGACTTACCATGATCGTGGGAAACCAACGATATTGACATTATCTACATTGGTCACCAAACCAGGATAATGGCTTATGATTATATAACCATAAGGCAAGAGGTCTCATCACGATCCCACTTGTTCAATATCATTATAAAATGTGAATGGCATTGTCATAATCTGGTTACCAAGCCAAGACAATGGTTTTCAGGTAAACATTAAAACAAAATTCTAAAAGAAAAGATTAAATACCTTTAATAATATTACTATGAGTGGATGAGATACTCATATATCTTTGGTTAAATGGAAACCCTGTAGAGGCTATGGACGCGTGATGGCAGTACTAGCTCTACTAGAGACAAAAATGGTCTATCTTAAAAGCTAAGCTTCTATAGTTCTTAACATTATCTTTATAACTGATTAAATGACCAACAAGGGTAATAAAGATTTTCATCAATAAACAGGTTATGAGATAATTCACAAAATGATGGGTTCTTTTATTCAGAGTAGTCTTTATCAATCAAAACTTCAAGTATTTTTATGTTTCTAAGTGTTTTCCTTTAATAGTTTGAAACTTCATTTATTTTTAATAGAGATAATTGTTTCTCCCAATATGTTTCCAATTGTTGTACCACTCATCAAACCCCCCCATTAAGGTTAACATTAGACCTAATAAATAATGGAGACCCTTTTGATAAAATCCCTTAGTTTTAATAAAATAAGACCATATTAGTTTTATTTTTCCAAAAAACTTGACTAAATAAGAAGTCTCCCTTATCAAAGCCTTCATATCGGGGCTTAGGCCCATAAGACATATTCATAAATAAGCCATCCATTGGATTTTGTTTAAAATATATTATCAAAATATTTTAAATACTGTAACATTTCCTATAAGATAAGTTGCGATAAATCTATCCCCGATTAAAGTTTCAAATATTTTTAAGTCTAAAAGTAATAAAATAAATAAAATGCTTCTTTCATAATATAATAATAAAGGCCTGACCCCACAGGATTGCCACGTAGCATTATCAGAGATTCTGAATATCAGAGTTTTCAATGTGAGAATCACTCTAAATACTCCGATATCTTGATCCCCCGATCCTCTAATATCTCTTTTATTCCATCCTATGATATATGACATCGTCGATACTCTAATATCCTCACATCTCCAATCTCTGATATCCTCACATCTCTGATCTTTGATATCCTCATAACGTCGATATCTGATATTCCCAATCCTCCGATCTTTGATAAACTCCCCCTATCCATATCGGAACTTCCATATCAGGAATTCCAATCCATTGTCACTCTTTCGAACCCCCAATATCAAATATCCGATACAAGACCTCCAAGATCCCTTCTCGCTTGTATTTTCTTTATTTGTTACATTTTAATAATAAAAGCCTATCGGAGAGTAAAACTATCGTAGGTTTCAAATATATAACCATAAGATTTCTCTGATATAATCCTCTGATATGCTGACGTGTACTAAAACCCATGTGAACCCACGTTTAATCATTTAATGGCCAAATGTAATGAATTTATGATTTCAAAGTTGTAAATGATTTCATTATTGTGACTTGATATCACTAGATTTTTCTCATAAAAGACGTAAATTGATATGAAATTGGTTATTCGCTCTAAGGAATTCTTCAGTTAAGAAAGTCTCCACTTGGTGTCACGTTTTCCATTGTAGGATAGTCTTGATAAGAAAAGATCAACATAAATGTCTAGGGCAGCTAAACCTAGGAATAAACCTATTGTTCAACAATAGGCAGTCGCTCCTCCACCTGAAGCTACCAAAATGCCTACATTATTCTCAAACACAACTTCAACTCCCGATGCTGGAATATCTTGTTGGGAAGACATTTATAAAATCTTTGAAGATGAAGAACCCAGGGTGATAGAGAAAACAACCACAACCAAGGATTCTTCCCTTGTTTCTAAAACTACTTAGAGCTACGTCGCCAATTCATTCCTGAATAGGATTGCCACCCAACCCAACATCATGCGTTATACGGATATGGTTGAATGGGTTATCGACCATTTGAATATTGCAGAAAGGACTTTCATGACTAAGAGGAACAAAATTATTGGGTCATTCACCAATAGTGATTTGAGTAATATGTATTAGCTACTGCCACCCCAGAAAAAATATGACAAGAAATTTATAGAAAAAATCATGAAAGAAAATGAGGATCAGTCAAAGGTCATCAAAGGATGGATAAGGGATCCCAGAAAAAACAAGCTTGAGGATAAGGGTATGTATGCTATTTCTTCCTTTGCTGGACCATTTTGTTATATAGCTGTTATGATGTGTAGAATTTTTGGTTACCCTAATACTTAGAAATTCTTAGACCAATGGGTACCCTTAATTGATGATGCATCTTATGGATATATTATAGATTGGGGAACTATATTGTTTGATACTATAAGCACTAAAATCCTAAATTATAGGAAAAAGTGCACTTTTTCTTAGAATATTCTTCCCGCTTTCTATATGAGCGCCTATATAATAGATTTTATGTGTTTCACCTCCGATTTTAAATATATGGGATGGAAATGGACCATAGAAGACCTTACACATATCCATATCTATCATAACTACTATGGGAATCCAATCATCAGCCTCATCTCTATAAAATTTGCCATGGAGTTATGCTTCCCATCCACCAAAGTGTCGTTAATGAGAGAGCTCCTAGACTTTCTCCTGAAGCCAACAATGATTTATTATCAATTGGAAGATAGTTTGGACAAGAATCCTTCACTTATATCTAGATATTCGATAGTCTTGCAAACCCTCATGTGTTTCCCCTTTATGTTCTTGATAAAATCCTAGCTCAAGAGATAGCCTACCAAACTGTAGGGAATGGCCTTTCAAAGGTTATGAAAGATAATAAAAAGACAATGTGGCCTACCTTTCTTATTAATGTGGTGTCTTTACTCTTGACAATTTTTGGCATGCTACTCTCAAGATCGAAGAAATTAAATGTCTAAATTTCCCAACTATTCCCAATAGACAATATGATCCTAATGATACTACCAAGAATGTCACTATACAAGGGAAACTTAGGAAATTCATGAATGAGGAAGACAAATTTGATGATCTATTTGAATCATCTTCTATCTATTCATAGGTTGGGAAACTAGATGTAGCACAATTAAGTCATGAGGAATTGATTCAATTTAAACAGTACAGGAATGAAAGGACAAGCCACTTGCATATGGATCTGTTAAAGCCCCATCAAAAAAATACAGAGCAGGATAAAGTCTTGGCTAGTAGAACATAGGTCTCTAATGTATATAAGATAAAATAGATAGGTACTTCTTCTTCTTCTCAGGCATAAGAAGCTCTAACAAACAAAAATCTAGATGAAATATGGGAGAAGTTCACCAAAGAAACATATCCTAAAAATCTGAAGACTCCATTCCATATGAAGATTACACAGACCCCCGAAGTTACAGGGAAGATCTCACTTACTATTGAGGCTTACGAAAAAGTTATGGACACTAATGATTTATAAGTCATCCGAATATTCTCGACCTTTATGGTCATTTTGAAAATTGAAGAAATTCCTCCTCTTTATGCTTTTTATAGTCCAAAACATAAATTTGTGGCTAGCGGATAGAGAAAAAGAAAGAGAATTGAACAGACCTAGGATCTAGTCCCTGGTAATGCTTCATTTTAAGTAAATTTGAAAGATTCTCAAGATACTCATGCTAAGGATCTCAAAAGGCTTTCGCAATTTGTAGGAGCATATGCGAGTGATACTATTGATAAAGCCTCTGAAGTACAAAAAATCCTAAGGGAGAAAGATGAAAGAAATAAGCAGCTTAAATAGGGCTTTGAGAATGAGAAACAAGTAATTTCTCAACAGTGGCAAGCACAACTCACAGAACTAAAAAAGAACTTCAATGACTTAAAGATTCAACATGAATATGATCTGAAGAGCAGGGATACTAAAATCTAGGAATTTCAACAAAAGATAGAGAAATTAAAGATGAATCCTCAGATAGTTGAATTCAAGAAGGAAGCAGGAGAACTAAACAATCTCATTGCTCAACAATGGGTTGTTTTGTGTCATAAATTAGCCACTATCCATGACTTATGTCAATCAAGCTATTCATTAGTGAATCAATTGTTCGATCTGAGGACATACTATAGGGAAGTTGAGGAGAAGATTTCATATTATATAGATTGGAAAGATAGTATTGAGGGGAGATCAATTGCTCTTCCTAAAATTGAAGAATAAAAAAAAAGATGTTATTTTCCAGTTGGAAATAAAACTCAAGCATGAAAAAATGGCAATCTTCAGTGCCATGGATATTTCAAAAAATCTCACTGAATCAATCAGTGAGTTTATTATAGGCCAACCTGATTTTAGACTACCCTGAGGATACTTTTCTCGATTAAGAAGACTACATGGCAAGAATCATCAAAGAAGAAGGGTGAGAAAACAAAGAATCTATCAAAGGTTGTCTTGGAATGCCATTGGAATTTCTTAGTTAAACCACACATTAAGTGGCTAATGTTGAGGTGTCTCTCTAACACAACCACCCATCCACTTCAAGCACTCAACGATGCACTATTCACTACATGGATGCGTATACAACCTTATCATCCACCTAAATTAAAATCAATGACAGATATATGTGAACTTCGACAGCATTTGGGAGAGCATCCTTCATCTCAGCCATAGTCAATTTGTTACAACAGGAATCTATTATCTCCTTTTACTTTATTTCAAGTGTGGTATGTTGAAACAACTATGGTATTTTATGGTACTTACTATAGTTGTATTTTCACGAGAAACTACAAAATCCCCTTCATTGATATGAAGAAGGGGTTCTGAATTTTGGCAAGAAATATTTTGGTTTGCACTACTGTAACTTGATGTGATCTTAATAGAAAGCATAGCTGTTACTATTTCGCTTATGAGCAGAGTCAACATATATTAGGTACCACTATCTGTGTATCAATATTGCGTTTATGAGTTGAATAATCATTTTAATTGTGTTTATCATATATGTTCTTTCAAGAAATTAAGCATTTATCACTATTGATGTTTGGATTGAAATATTTTAAGTATATGCATGAACAACGATATCATATATATGCAATTACTTTAATCAACTAATTTAATTAACTATTTAATTAAATTTGTTATCTTCATTTTTTTAACCTCATAAAGGACTTGATGATCTATATTGTTAGGTTAAATGTGAGATCTTTATAAAGTCACATATATAAAGAAAGCGCTCCTAGAATAGATATTTTAAGTCTATTTATTCTTTTTCTTAATTTAATTTACATCATTAGCCCCACACTTACTTTTGTCATCCATTTTTGTATCTTTTATTAAGGGAAATTGGTCCCATAATCCTAGTTGGAGTCACCATTCCAAACAGAAAAGGAGCTACCTTAGTTTCCCGACAGGGTGGTTTTTCCTAATGTTTAGGTAGATTATTTCGAGGCTTCAATAGCTTCCCATAGAAATCACTTAATTCCTCTTCGAGACCTCAGATTACATGTAGGATTTAGGGAAAATCACAGGAGGTATAGGGACAAGATTATAATCATTAGAAGGAGGTGTAGGTGGTGGAAACGTTGAATGAAGAGATTTTTTTTGTTTTTTCCTTTATGTATGGCAGAGTGGAATTTGAAGACGAATTTTGGCTAGATGGAGTGGATGAGTGATGGAAGTATTTTGATGGGCCTGTCCCAAAAATTTGTAAATAAAAGAGGATCTTTGGGCCCCTTTTCTCTAGTCAGACCTACCTCATGTAGTAATTCAAGTTGCGCTCGTAGCAAAACAAGGCCACATGTAGGAACTCAAGACAATCCTATAACATTTCAACAAGAAGGAAAAACCTAGTCCAAATGATGGCTAAATGATCGAGAGAGGTATGGAGATGAATGAAGAGGGTGAAAATGCAATGGATGGTTGGAAAAAATGGAGAATTGAATCTTTAAAATTTGTTTTGTAGCCATGGTTCTTTTGACTAGCTGGAATATTGCAAAAGAGAGATGTTAGCAAACTTGGTGTAAGAACTCCTTTCTTGTTTTTTTTTTTGAGACATGCAGGTTGACTCTGCAGAGGTTTTCAACCTCAATGTCTACCCTAGGTTCCTTAGAGGAGGTTATCACCTAGGTATTTTTCCCTTTTTTATATTTTTTTTTGCTCTTCGGTTGCCTGAGAGACATTTTCAACCTTAGAGTTGGCCTTAGATGCCTCATAGAGCTTTTCACCTAGTCCCTTTATTTATTTTTTCTCTCCTTTTTTTTTTTTTTTTTTAGAGGCAGTGTGGATTGAGGACTGTGAGCCTCCCAATTACATTCAATTCTCTGCTAATTTAACTAATAAGATCTTCCTTATACATAGGTCTTTTATACAACTTCAAGCTATAACCATTGACAAGTAAGGGAATCCCTTCTTCATCAATTGTTTTGATATGGAAAGACTCATTATCCTGACATTTCTCTACTAGATAGGGACCTAACCATCTTGTCGGTAACTTTCCCTTGAAGTCCTATAATTTGGAATCATACAATAGGGTCCAATCACCTTCCTAAAAAGTGTTTTCTTTAATGTTTTTGTCATGCCAAATCTTCCTTTGTAGATGGATTAGCTTAGTGTGTAGGACAACTTGCAACCTAAATTCATTTAGACCATTGAGTTGGAGAATCCTCTCCTGTTGTGTTGTAGTGAGGTCCAAGTATAACTGAGATGCCATCCTTATGGTGTTGTATTGAAATTCAATGGATAGTAGGGCCTTCTTCCCATAGAATAGTTCGAAAGGAGTAAATCTAGTGGGTGTCTTCCAAGTTGTGTTGTTGGCCCAAGTGGTTTCTACAAGTTTGGATGCAAAATATTTTCTATTGCTGCTAAAAACCTTGGTTATAATTTTCTCCAATGCTCTATTCGTGACCTCCACTTGCCTATTTTCCCAAGGGTGATAGGCATTGGATGTCCTGTGCTTGATGTTATGCTGCCTCATGAGATCTTAAATCAAATTGGATGTAAATTGTGCTCCTTGATCAATGACTAATTCTCTTGGAAAACTAATCTTGTAGAAGATGTTATCTCTCAAAAAATCTGCCTTATTTTTCTCAGTTTCTTCCTGTACTGTCATTGTTTCATCCCATTTAGTTAGGTAATCATTTCACATAATGATATACTTTTTATATATTGATGGGTGATTGATGGGCCTAATGAAATCCATGCCCCACTTATCGAATGACTCCAAAGTCACTGGAGGTAGTAATGTAATTTCATCCTTAGGTGTGGACTTACCCATGCTCTAGCACTGATGACACCTGATGGTGTACTTCCTTGCATCTTGATGTAAAGTGGGCCAATAGTAACCTACTTGTAAAATTTGGAAGGTTTCCCTCTTAAATGCAAAGTCACCCCCACAAGGTCCGTCATGGAATATTGAGAGGATGTCAAAGACCTCTTCTTCCCTCACACATCTCCTCAAGATCTAATTTGGTACTAATATGAAAATATTCCCCCCCAATCCAAGCAAATGCCACACTTTTCCAACAATTTTTATTTTCTCCTTGGAGGGTGGATGATGAGGGAACCTCCCAACAATCTAGTAGTTGGTTGTATTATAAAACCAAGGAGAAATCACCGAGATGAAAAATAGGTGTTCATCTGGGAGTTGATCATCCACTATCTCTTCCTTTTCTGTAGGCAGGGTTAGTCTTGACAAGAAATATGCAACCACGTTCTCTCTCCTTGGTTTGTTAATAATAGTCAATTCAAATTGCTACAATAATAATAACCACCTAATTATCCTATCATTGACATCAGGTTTATTCATTAAATACTTAATGGCTTCATGATTAGTGGGAACAAAACTTTGATAACCAGTGATATAATGCCAAAATTTGTTCAAACAATGTACCACAACCAAGAATTCATTTTCAGTGAAAGTATAATTTAACACAGATTTATAAAGGTTCTTATTGATGAAATAGATATCATTAGGCAATTTGTCTTCCACTTGTCCTAAGGTAGCTCCTACAAATTTACCTGAGGCATCTGTGTGTATATGGAAAGGTAATTCCCAATTGGAACCTCTAAGGATGGGTGAAGTGGTCATATTGTGTTTTAGTACGTTGAAGGCCTCTTTAAAGTTGTTTTTCCAGCAAAAATCTAAATCCTTAGATAGTAGTCGAAACAACGGAGAAGCCAATTTACTAAAATATTTAATAAACCTTCTATAATACCTAGATAATCCAAGGAAACTACTAACATCTCTTTGTTTTTGAGGGATAGGGACCCTTTTGATGATGGTTTTTTTTTTTTGGGTCAACCTGTATCCCTTCCTTGAATATAGAATGGCCAAGGACAATCCTTGCATTCATCAAAAAATCACATTTATCAAGACTCAATGAAAGATTCATTTCAATGTTTTTATTTAAGACTTTGCATAGATTAGAAAGATCTTCCTCAAAGTCACATCCATACGGAGGGAAGTTATCCATGTATATCTCAACAATGTCATGAAAATGTTCAAAAAAGATACTTAGAACTTCCCTTTGGAAAGTAGCAAGGGCATTATATAGAGCTAATGGAAGGAACCTATAGGAAAAGGTACCCCAAGGACATGTGAATGTGGTCCTACCTTGGTTCTCAGGGTTGATATGTATTTAGTTGTACCCACTAAATCCATCTATGAAGGATAATAATTTCTCCCCTTCAAGGCCATCTAGAACTTAGTCAATGAAGGGTAAAGGAAATGCTTATTCTTTGTAGCCTTATTAAGTTCTCAGTAGTCAACACAGATCCTCCACTTCCCATTTTTATTGGGCTAAAACAAGAGGGGACACCCACTCACTATCTAAAATGAGATATATGAACCCTTCATCCAATATATTTTGCAATTCCTCTTTCACAATTTAATTAAGAGTTGGGTTCATCCTTATATGGGGTTGACACATAGGCTTGTATCCCTCTTTGATGTAAATATGCTGAGTACAAACTAAGGTATTGAAACCTTTCATTTCCTTATAATCCCAACCAAAAGAATCCAAGTGTTGCCTCAACACACTACATAACTTTTCTTCATTCTCTATTTGGAGAGAGGGGATGATCTTTAGGGCTTTGGATGGGCCAATCTCCACAACTATGGCATGTTATAGACTAGAGTCAACATAACACAAATCTGTCAAAGGATTAATCTTAGATTCCTTCATTAATTCATCAAATGATATGGAAGTGGGGGATTGATTTTGTAGGATATGGTCAATAAGGTCATCTTCGTCGAGTTTACCTCCCCTTATAATAATGTCTAGTGTGTAAATTGTGTAGGGGGTTGTCTGATAAAATTCCTCTTTTTCCGCATCCTCTAACCATAAGGGTAGATCATTGTCAGTAGAGGTTTGAGCAGGAGGATACAACACAAGTAGATTTGATAAATGTCCATTGTTAATAGTCATGTTCCCATCCCTACAACTAATGTAGGCATAAATAGTGGCCAACTAAGGTATTCCTAGGATGAGAGGATAGCCATTAAACTTGGTTTTGGGTTGGAGGACTAGGAAATCAGTGGGGTACTCTGAGGGAGTCAATGGATACCATGAAATCCTCAATAACTACCTCAAGAGCTACTATGGATTTGTCTGCAAGCTGCAACACTGTAGTGCTGCTCCTCAAAGCCCCTTGGGGTTTGAGCTTCAACATGGTTTCCATAGTCCTCACATTGATTAGAGCCCCAAGGTTTATCAAATTATAAGGGACCATAATTCCATCAATGTGCACATCCACTACTAGGATCCTAGGATCCAAGTACTTTGGGGAGAACACCCTACCAAGCATCAAATTAGATAGTTGTCTAACAACATTGGCAGTGGGTGTATCTCTTCTTCTTCTCCCAGGCCTTTTGAAAAATTTCCCCTTAGTAAGCTTGTTGTAAATGGGAACACATTTGATGGCCTAGAGAAGGGCTATCTTGACACATAAGTTCTTCTATTCTCCTAGAATTTCAACCTCTTCCGGGGTGTGCTAGTTAGGGTGGACAAAACTTTTAGGATAAGGAGGTGTATTGTATTGCAACATAATATCTTCCTTCTCCTCTTCAATATCTCTATGTGGAGAAGGTGGGTGATTATCTGGGAGTACCTTCCCATACCGAAGGTTGATCTCTTGGATTTCCACAACATAAGCATGATAATATGTCTCCCCATTCTAAACTTGTTGGGCTTGCTTATTTTTTAGATTCAGATTGGGTTGAGTAGGGAATTAAGGTTGCTTAGGTCGAGTATGGTGAGGAAGCTATGGTTGAGGTTGAGGTGGAGGTAGTAAATCAGGAGGTTGGGTTGTTTGAGGCATCCACCCTGGTGAGGGATTTCCCAATTGGCAAGATTGGGGTGGATATGGCTGAAAAGGAGGATTGATAGGCTTAGGAGGATATTGAGGATATTGAGGAGCATAAGGCCAAGGAGGAGGTGTGGACCATGATGGATGAGTGGAATGGTATGAAGGATAGAAAAGTTATTTTTGATTTGGATTATAATGAACATAGTGCATACCTTTCATGCTTTGCTGATATGGATAAGGACCTTGAGGCCTTCATTGGTTAATGAAACATAACTACTTTGACCCACGTTCTACCCCTCCGTAGTATACATCCTTTAGACCTGATAGAGAGGGACATTTTTCTTTTGCATGATTCTCTTCACAGACTGAGAAGAATTATATGACATTCAGTGGGCACTCATTCCTAGGATGTCTCTTAGTACATCTAGGGAAAAATATAGCTAGTTCCCTTTTTGCTTCCTCTTGCTTTCTTTTGATTTTCATAGTATCTGTTTGTAGGGAAAGGTTATGTTGAATTTCGCTCTTAAAATCCTCCAACATGCTTCCTATCTCATGCTTGATGGTTGTGGTAGAGGGAGAGGAACTCACCAAGATTTGGATAGATCTAACCTTCTTCCTAGTAGCCCTAGAGTGATTCCTGAGTACAATTTTGATGTCATCATGTTGGGTATACGACCAAAGTCCCACATTGATTAGAAGTGGGGAGGATCATGGGTATATAAGGATGGACAGATATCTCCATTGGTATGAGGCCTTTTGGGGGTAAGTCCAAAAGCAAATCCGTGAGGGCTTAGACCCAAAGTGGACAATATCATACCATTATGGAGATATGTGGTGTCCAGAGTCCTTACAAGTGGTATCAGAGCCAAGTCCCAAAGTTAGCCAAGTGGTATCGGAGCCATGCCCCGAAGTTAGCCAAGTGGATGAATCCTCAGAATGCTAAACGAAGGTGGTGGGCCCCGGTAATATCAAGATGGGATTCGTGGATGAGCTTGGTTAGATAGGCAGTGTGCTCCGGATTCTTCATGGACATGTCCTGGTCCCAACACAGTGAAGAGGAGTTGACCTGGGATAGAGCAAGCTCTCGAGGCAGGTGGTGCTCCATGTAAGGCGTGTGCTTCTAACGCATTGGAGCAGAGAATCCTGGTTGGTAGAGAGTGGATGGATGGATAATCGTTTGAGGGGAGGCTCGATGGTCCTTTGTTCGAGGGGAGGATTGTTGAGTATATGACCAAAGTCCCACATTGATTAGAAGTGGGGAGGATCATGGGTATATAAGGACGGAAAAATATCTCCATTAGTATGAGGCCTTTTGGGGGTAAGTCCAAAAGCAAATCCATGAGGGCTTACGCCCAAAGTGGACAATGTCATACCATTGTGGAGATATGTGGTGTCCAGAGTCCTTACACATCATAAGGAAATTGGGTGATATCACCTCCAGAAAACATGTTGAGGGTTTCCATTACATCCTCCCTAATCCCTCAAAGAAGAACTATCTTGAGTGGCTCAAGATCAAGAGTACAAATCACCCTCCTATAATTGAGTTGGAATATTTCCTCATAGTATTCTAAGGATTCATCAGGTCTGAGGGTCATCCTAGTGATCTCCTTCTTTGTTTCATTGTATCTACATTAACCCTTATACTTGTCATTGAAGTCTTGTTGAATTTGGGCCTAGGTAGTGATGTTGCCTCCAGGTAAACTTGTAAACTAGCACAAGGCTTCATCTTTGAGGGTTGAAGGAAAAAACTTCAGCTTCTACTCATGAGTGGCATAGCCATATGTCCTACAAACAATAACAAACTCAAACATGAAGGTGTTGGGATCCTCAGAGGTGAGGCCATGGAAATGTGGAAGGGCAGTGTGGCTTATATTCTTCATTCTGGCCTCTCCATTGGTTTCTATGATAGGGCAAAGCTCATTATGCCTATTTTCAACCATGGTTTGGGTAGGTGAGATAGATTTCTTTTCCTTATGGGTTCCTCAAAAATTTCAGGTTTCTCACTTAGAGGGTCTTCTAGCTCCCCTATAGTTAGAAAGGGAAGTTCACAGCCACCCAAGAAGAATGAAGGCTGACCGTTGGAGGGGATGACAATTTTTGGTAAGAATTTCCCTTGGTTATCCCTACTCCTACGAGGCATGAAAGAACTAGGTTTTTTTTTTTTTTTACTTTTTTTCAAAACAATAAGATTGATGCATAACAAAAAAAAGGAATAAACTCGTAACTAGAAACAACACCTACTTAGACACCTCCCTGACAATGGCACAAAAAAGAGATCAACCCTGGTATTTGTTGGGTGCAGGAATTGCAGTTAAGAAAACTCCTTTCAACACCTAACTTGTCAACTCGGGGTTTCGTACACGTCGAGGGTTAGCACAGGAAATGCCAAGAAATGATTTGAACCTTCTCTAATTTCATTCCTACTTATTTGATTACAAATTGCAGAATCGAAAAGAAAGATCACATGACAATGAATACCAAGAAAATTTTGGTGCTAAATGGAAATAATGTAATGTGAATAAACTCAAATAAAGGAAACTCTCAATTCATCATGAACAATTTGAATCAATAAAATAACTATTTTAGATTATCTTTAGTATGGTTGTAAGACAGAAGAATGATCCAACTAATCATGATGTCTGTCCTCCTCAAGGTTTTCGTTCCTATACAAAGGTACCATTCCTGTATCGCAACAAGGTTCCTATACCAGAGTGAATCTTCTATACTGGAAGTATATATATTGGACCCTTACTGAATATCTTGACTTACATACAAGAGCTTTGAGCCTTTGTACTAGAGAACTATATTCCTATACTCGGAATGTCAATTCCTGTACTAGGATAGAGGTTCCTATACTAGGAAACCAGAGTTCCTGTACTAGGAAACCAAAGTTCCTATACTTGGTTTCCAAATCGTTTGCAGGAAATAAAATTGTCTTAAATAAGAAATAAATGCAAGGTGAAAACAAAACCGTAAAGTAAATCTCTATAAGTAAAATGAATCATGAACTAATCACATAATTGGAAATGAAAAGTGCTTTCTCAGCCAAAGGAAATTTCTAATGAAATAAGAAACTGTTTTACTTGGAAACTACTTTAACCCAAACATCATCAGTCTCTTTCCTAAAATGATTGTTCATTAAGTAAATTATATATGAAATCTTATACAAGTAATAATTTTAACTCAGGGAATCCTTCTGATAAATTCAGTATTAAGTCCAACAATGAGTGCAGGTACAAATCCAAGTAATGAGATAGCATTTTAGTGAAAGCTTATTGACATTAATCAAATCTAAATCCGAACTTGAATATTGAAATATGCTTCACTAAAGAAAACCAAACACTATTTGCAGAAGAATAATATACTTTCATGAATAAGAATGACTAAGATGCAATGAATATACGAAGCTTTTAGCTTGCTGAAGTGGAAACACACTAGTGTAGGAAGCTAGATGTACATTTTCTTTGTAAAGAAAAGGGTAGCACGCATTTGCAGGAAAGAATGGAAGGAAATAAAAGTATATAAAAATGAACGATGCACACACCTAGATCCATATCACACATCTTGTAAGAATTAAATCTCATTAGCTATGAAAGAATAAAAAAATGATCTGCTTCACTAACCTTGCATAAAAAAAAATCTAACACACCTTTAACGAAGGGAGACCAAGTTGGGTTGATTGGGCCCTAGCCAACCAGCTCATTCCCCTATAACGAAATAGAAACATCAAGCACTCAAATGGAGCATCACAATGATAATGAGATAGAGAACTTCACAACTAGCATGTTTCTTTGTATTAAGTTTTAAAAAGAAAAAATATACATTGTGGAGCCTCGATCTAGCCCAAGAATGGTGATACTAAAAAATTACAAATGGTAGCAAAAGTTTAATACAACATCATTCTCTAAAATCTATAGGGAAACCCTATTAAATACATTCTTCGGCTCTTGGCCACAACAAAAATATAATGATGTGATATATTAAGCCTTTTGGTTATTCGCAAAAATTCTCAACAAGGGTTTTGCAGCTGAAGTCTAGCCTTCATATCCCACCTTCTTCTCTAAGTGCTAAGCCCAACAAGGAATCTGATCTCTTAGGCAAGCAATTTGCGTGGTCTACTGAGCTTTCACATCCATAAGCAGTGAGTCAAGCAAAACTTGACAGCTTCCTCAAAAGTACAGGAACACTGACCAGTGCAAGCACAATTCTTGCACCAACCTAATCTCTCACATAGATTAACACTTTGGTTCCATCGAATTACTTAGGAAAGGAATAGATTAGTTGCAAAGACATTTTAAGATATAAACCTATAAATTTAATGACTAAGTACATATATAACCTTTAAATATGAAAAACATAAGAGGAGTGAGGAATGTGTGCAATTGGGAAAAAGTACAGGAATAGATAGTCCTTTAGGATTAAAATAAGGGTTAAGGTTGTGTGTTTGGGATAGGATAGAGACCAAACAATAGGACAATTCTAGCCACCAAAATCTTCCCATCCCTATCTTGTTGTGTGTCCTCACACAACATTACTCTTGCCTCTGCAAAAAAACACATAGAGACCTTCCTTTAGTCCTGTATTTGTATGCTTATTCCTACCTTCATCATCCTCTTCTCATTAGTTCTAGCCTTCTTGACCCGTTTGACCAATCTCCTACGCTGACCATAGCATTTCGAAGCTCGAAACTTCCACACTCTTTCTTTTCATTATCGTTCTTGCACTTCCCCTCCCAATTCAACATTCTTATTCTACAACACTGCAACCTGTTCTTTCATGGCCTCATTTAAAACTTTGATCCTGTAAATGCATTTCTTCAACTCCTAGATCTGACTGTTCAAATTTTGAGAGTGGAATCCTCCTTAACGAATTCCTCCTACATTAGAATCTTCTCAACAGTTGACTCGAAGCAAGTGTTGGTGCTGTCAATACCAATATCATCATGTGTATCAATATTCAACATTTAGACATCACAGAGTGTCTCATCATCCTTCATTTCATCATCACATTGTGTTTCATCATCCTACTCTTCAACATTACATTGCGCTTTGTCATTCTGATCCTCTACTGGACTCTTCTCTGTACTGACATCTGGTGTCTTAGAGGCCTTCCTCTTCTTCATTTTTCAAACTAACACTGACAGAGGAGTAACATCTCCCTCTTCAAGGTATCCTGCACTAAGTGATGTGTGAACAACAACATCCACGAGGAGCGAGAGATTGTTCTCATTCGGTGAAATAGGCTGGGAATCATCTATATTTATCGGAGCGGTTGACTGAGTATGGCCCTCTCTCAGGGAGGAAAAAATCTTCTTAACAGAACTTATGGTTATTCTCTTCAAAGGGCAAGGGGTTTCGGTTATGGGTGCTTGTTTCTCTTCCTGCACTGGCTCCTTAGGCAGGGCCTTTTTATTATTACTAGTTTGCAGGGTGAGGGTTTTATCTGTCTGTTCAGATTCTCCCTTCATACTCTTACCCTTCTTCCTAGGTGACTCCCCTATGTTTTGTCCTTGTAATTCCTTCAAGAACCCTTATTAGGTCATATTTTGCCTCTCTAATTCTTTCCTAACTAGAATTCATAACAACCCAAAATGATATAGCTTGAAAGAAACCTGACTCTCTTGACTTTTTTGAACACCCTTCGACATTTTTTCCAAACATTTAAGCAAGAAGTACGAAAAATTAATCAACTTACGTGACTCAAAGTGTAACATCAAGTAGATGTGATATAAGAAGGTTAGGAATATTGTCCCTCATAGGTGAGAAACTTCTACAGAATGTATAATAGGTGTCTCCATTTGTCAATCATAGCAATTTGTTGTAGCCCTTATTTCCAGTCCACTTTCTACTTCTTATTGAATACAAATCTTCGCCAAGCCCCTTTTTCAATTTCTCCTTTCTTGAACCATTATTCACCTATGGCTACCAGCCCTTTAGCCTATGAAATAGTCTACTTTGTCACTTCAAACTCTCAAGACCCCACCTTGGCTTTGTGTCCATCAAAGTTTCGGGAAAATTCTAATGCCACAACTGAATCAAAACCATTAAACTTAAGCAAGAATGGGAGGAATCCTACTTCCTGCATTACGGACAAGCTATTATTGTACTCTGTCATCTTCTCTACTTACTTCACAGACCATGGTTCAATTTGAATATGCGCCATTTATTGTTTGAATTCGCTCAACTACTCAGAATTTGAGATAGATAATTACAGGGGGTTTAGGATTGAGAAATTCAAAATTGCCAAATGAACTAGTCATTGCTATATTGAATTTTCTTTAATGGTCACACTCATGAAAATCTTAGTTCTTGGGAAAGTATATGGTACCACCTGATCTAGTCGTGCATGTAGTGATAATGATTGGTGGTGGGTGGCGGTAATGGAGGAAGTTATTTGATAGAATGCGAGGTGTTATATATAAGTGTGTCATCATTTAATTATTAGCAGGTGTTTCAAAGAGGAACGTTGGATTCTGGGAGATTTTCACACACATCCTTTAATCAACTCATGATTTTATACAAGGCACACACGTTAACTTACATGAAGATAGGTTTTCATAATTAAATGTCCATGTACTTAAAAAAATCTTTACCAACTAGTAACGATGAACAAAGTCTAATCATCTATGAAAGAAAATCATTGCATGGAATCATTTTCAAGTAGTGCAGTCAGTTGTGCTTGAGATTTTTGTACCAAACATAAAAAGAAATCCCTTTTTATCCTTCGACTGAACTTTGGACTCAAGCGTGCATTCTTGCACTAGGCATTCTTGTACCATAACATACATTCTTGCACTAAGGAATTGTTGGTTCTTGCACTCAAACATACATTTTTTTCACTAAATACTACTACTGTTCCTACACTCGAACATACATTATTGCATTGAAGACTGCTACGATTCCTACACTCGGCACATGTTCTTGTGCTCGAGGCACACAATAGTACGTGTTCCTACACCTGTGGTTTAATATTCTTGCAACGGATCATACATTCTTGCACTAAGGAATTGTTGATCTCTACACTAATTGGTGTTGTAGAATGTCTGAAGAAGGTTTCTCAAAAAAGTACAATCTGATAACCAAATCTTTGAAAGATTTACGAAATTTCCAAAGGATGTTTTATTCTCAAGTTTCTTGGTAATGATACGTGCCTTCTGATCTAATCCATGAATTTTAATTAGATTCTGCAATACAGTCCATGAGGGAGAAAAGAGGTGGGAAAGGAGTAAATTTCAGAATGGGAAGGAAATTTAACAGGGAATTCAAGTGTGAAACCACCAAGAGCACGTATGGAAAAAGGGAAAGGGAAAATAATTTCAGGGTAAAAGAGGGAAAAACAAAATTGGATAGGGAAATTTATTTAGAAGAAAGGGAAGGTTCATTTCCATAAGATGAAGAAGAAAAAATAAGAAGGGAATTTATGAAAAAGGGAATAGAAGAAGGAAAAAAGCTCACCTCAAAAATCTGCTTGAATAGTGCCGAACCAAAAGTAAATGCAGCAGGAATTGAGTGCTGCTTGCATAAAAATTTTCATGTCAGTTGTCCCAAACTTGGATAAGGGTTTGGTTCCTACACTTAAAAACCTACCTGCACTTAAAAACCTGCTTCTTCTTGGTGACAATTAGCACATATAAAGTCCAAGAAAAATTCCCATATTATTAGAATTTCGATCTTCTTTCCAACATGCTGGTTTTCAGTCTGATCCTTCTGTGACCATGTCAATAAGTTGATTTTCATAATCACAGGAAAACATTTTTTTGTTTTATTTTTATTTTTTGTCATTTTTTTCATTATCATTATTATTTTTTTGTATTCTTTTGGAAAGAGAGAATCAGATCTCTAATGGGTTGGCACAGCCACCTACCGTCTCTAGCTTAGATTGTTGTTGCACTTGCTGCATAAGTCTTCCTTTGTGAGGGGTTAAAAATATGCCTTGAGTATATGATCGTTCACAAGGAATACTAAATGTTTCCCATCAATAGTTTTGATCTCTACAGCTCCATTCTCGAAAATTATGACTACTTCATAAGGTCTTATCCAATATCTATGGAATTTTCCTTTAAAATGTTTAAATCTAGAGTCATAAACAAGTACCCAATCACCTAGTTGGAACTTCTTCTTCCTGATAGACTTGTCATGCCATTTTTTGCATTGCTACTGTACTAACACATTTTATTGAATAACATCTCTTCGAAATTAATCTAACTCTTTTAGCTATAATAGACGCTACTGCTATGATTATGAGAGATCTAATCCCAACTGAACTGTTGTTCAAAAAGTTTTTATCTGGAATTCTATCGGCAAAAGAACTTGTTTTCCGTATACCATCTCATATGGTGTATGTCCTTTGATATTATGCCAAGTGGTTAGATAGGCCCATAAGGCTTCAGGTAATTGTCTGGTCAAATCCTTCCTATGCAGATTTACTGTTTTGGTGAGGTTGGATTTGATCACCTTGTTGGTAGACTCTACCTAGCTGTTTTCTTGCGGGTGATACAGAGTGGACTTTTTGGGTTGAATTTTGTATTGATCCATGACTTTTTGTACCAGATTAGAAATAAACTATAGTCCATTGTCAGTAATAATCTCTCTAGGAACACCAATTCTAGTAAAAATTTCACTAAACAAAAATTCCACAACTTTTTTTGTAGCAAAAGAAATAGCTTTAGCCTCTACCCATCTTATAACAAAATCAATACAAACCAATATATTTTTTTTATTCATAGATGTTGGATGTATTCGTCCTACGAAATTGATAGCCCATTTTTCAAAGGGCTCAATCATAATTTGATGACATAAAGGCATTTCGTTGACTTGAACAAGTTGACCCATTCACTGATAGCTATCGCATTGCTTTCCATACTCTTTGGCATCCTTAAACAAAGAAGACCAAAAGTATCTAGCGCGTAAGATTTTATATGCAGTTCTCTTATCAACAAAGTGACCACCACAAGGTTCATCATGGGAAAATTTCAGTATATCAAACACTTATTCCTCTCTTACATATCGTCGAATGATGAGATCTGGTCCAGTGTAAAAGAGGTCTCTTTGGATCCAAGAATATGCAACACTTTTTAATATGATATTCCGCTTTTCACGAGCAGATAAGTGAGGTGGTATTTTTCCGGTGACTAAATAGTTGGCTATGTTAGAAAATCATGGAGACTTTGTTGACACAGAAAAGAGATGTTCATCAGGGAAATCACCATCATCAAGAATTAGTTCACTAGGATTATTCAATCTAGAAAGATAGTTAGCTACAACATTAGAGTTTCCTAGTCTATCAACAATAGTAACATTAAATTCCTGTAACAACAGTAACCACCTAGTCACTCTACCGTTAGTGAATGGTTTATTCCTTAAATATTTTATCGCAGAATGATTAGTATGCCTAAAGACTTCATATCCTATGATGTTGTGTCTAAATTTATTGATAACAAAAATTACGGCCAAAAACTCTTTCTCGATCGCTGTATACTTCAATTCAGCAAGTGATAAATTTTTACTGATGAAGCAAATAATATAGTGTTGTTTTTTCTCTTCTTGTTCGAAAGCTACGCCAATGGCAGTATTTGAGGCATCAAAGGAAATGTGGAATGGAAGGGACTAGTTGGGACCTCCCAAAACAGGTGTCTGCACTAATTTTTCCTTTAATGTCTCAAAAGGTTGTTGACAAGTTGTAGACTAGAAAAAGTCACTATCCTTAGCTAACAATCATAAAAGGGGGGTAGCTATCCTAGAAAAGTTCTCAATGAATCCCCTGCAATAGCCCATATGTCCTAGGAACCCTCTCACTTCCCTTTGTGTTTTGGGTGAAGGAACACACAAGATAACTTCTATCTTGGCTGGGTCTACCTGAATACATTTCTCTGAAACGAAATGTTCAAGGACTACTCCTGATTTGCACATTAATCTACACTTTTTATCACTAAAAGTAAGGTGAGCCTCTTGGCGACGTAAAATAATTTTTTCTAAGTTTTTGAGGGCCTCTTGGAATGAGTTACCAAACACTAAAAAATCATCCATATAGATCTCAACGTACTCGAGATCAAAAGAAATAGGCAGCATAACCCTTTGAAAGGTGGTTGGGGTATTACACAGTCCAAAGTGAAGCACTCGATAAGAAAATGTACCCCATGGACATGTAAAGGTGGTCTTATCTTGATCTGCGGGTGCAATCTGAATTTTCTTGTACCCAATGAAGCCATCTAAAAGTGAAAAGTGCTTTTTACCAGCAAGGGTATCTAGCACCTGATTGATAAAAGGAAAGGGAAATTAATCCTTGAGAGTGGCTTTATTAAGTTTTCGATAATCAATGTAGATGTGCCATCTTCCCTCCTTTTTTGGGACTATTACCAACGGGGAGACCCACTAGCTATCTGATATAGGATATATAAAATTAGCGTTGAAGAGTTTTTCTAATTCTTTTTTCACAGTATCTCTTAGTGTAGGGTTCATGCACCTTTGTGGTTGACGAATAGGTCAAGCTCCCTTGTGAATATAAATATGGTGAGTATAGGTTTTAGGAGGTATGCCTTTCATGTCCTCGTAAATCCATGTAAAGGAATCAAGGTGATTACTTGACAAATCAACAAGCTGCTCTCATTGAGAAGAGTCCAGGCCTGAACTCATATGTAGGGATTTACCTAGACTAATTTCAACAAGAGTAGTCTCGGGCTGAAGAGTGTAGGAAGATGCTACTAAGACTGGTGATGAGGAGGGTTAAGGATCAAATTTTCCTTGAAAATATGGACTAAATATTTGAAAAAACATGTCAAAATTAGGCATTGTGTCCAAGTTATTCAAGAAATATTGTAATTCACCCTCCTGGGTAGACTCAGTATGATGGTGGATCAAAGAAATATGTTGAGTCTCCTCATCACTGTTGTCTTAATCTAGCCATAAAGTGTCCTTGATATCCTGAATAGATCTAGCAGGTAGGTATAAGGTGACTTGCTTCCTAGAGTCTCCATGTGAAATGTACATATCACCAGAGGGACACCTAATGTAAGCCTCGATTGTGGCAAGCCATGTTCATCCCAGAATCAAGGGATGTCCACGCATAAGATTTTTTGGTTGAATCACAATAAAGTCCGCAAGGTATTCCCAACAATCTATGGAGACGACCACATCATCCAGCACACCTTCGGGCATGATTTTTGATCTATCTGCAAGTTCAAGCACATTATGTGTAGGACAAATATGGACCAACCCACGCTGATCCATGGTTTTCCTAGTCATCACATTGATGGCTGTACCTAGGTCTATTAACACATTGGGGACAAGGCTATCACCTATCTAAACATAAACAACTAGGTTTTTAAGATCAGTATACTTTTCCATTTGTGCACATCTTGTCATTAACTTGGCCGCTCGACCAACAAATTAAATGGTGTGAGGTTCTAGTCTCTTCCTCCCTAGTGTTTTTCGACAAAACAGATGGGGATCTCTCTAATAGGCTGAAGCAAAGGGACATTTATGCAAATATTCCTTAGCTTAGAAGCTAGACACGACTCAGAGTCACTCCTCTCCATAACTAGCCTCTTTGGATAGGGAGGCCGGTTTGAAGAAGATGGTAACTCTGATGGTGCAGGAATGGGATGAATGTTGTTATTGTTTTTTGAATGGCTAGGAGTTTCCTCCTCATTTTTCTCCTCAATGATCACAATGGTTTGTTTTTTCTAGTTTGAATACCCTTCCCAATCTCAATTGAAGCTCATGTATCTTAACTGGTAAGGTTTTGTGAATAGGAGAAGGGGGCAGTTCAACAGAATGGATCGATTAAGCTGCCTTATTATTAGGATTTGGTACAGGTTGAGTAGGCAGTTGGGGTGGTTTAAAAGGTAATGGTCGCATCGATTGACTTTGTCGAGGTAGGGGACGAAATGATGGTTGTGGCACATGGTGATGTGCCTATGTAGGAGGATATGAACACATTTGTGTAGGATAGGTCTGATGTGAACGGTTTGACCCTCTCCATCCTTGTTGCGAGGATTGAGGGGATTTCTCATGCTAATAATGGTTCCCATGCTGCCAAGGTTGAGAGTGATGAGTGTTATAATAGGCATATGGATGTGCATTATGACCAAAAAAATGTGGTGAAGATTCAGGAACCATACCTGCACTTACGTGAGGCCAATTTCTCTATGCTCCCATAGCATGTAATGGTTCAGGTTCAGAGTGCTCCCCTACAATTACAACTTTTAATCCTTGTATGAAGGGGAATTTCTCAGTAGCATGGTTTTCTGCACAAATCACACATTTCAAATCAATAGCACATCTCTTAAAAGATGTTTTTTCCTATATTTAAGACAAAAAATGGACAAAGAGTCTTGTTCATCTACCAATTTCTGTTGAATTTTTAAAGAGTCTAGTTGTTTTCTAACAGTATTTATTATTTAAATTTTCATATTATCCATTTTATTTTCCAACCCAAAAATCATAGCATCTATAGATCCAAGTTTACTAGTTCTACTTCGATTTCCTCTTCTGGATCTAAATTTATTTCGTGAAAGTTTCTTGCACAAGTCACAAATTTGATCAAAAGCTTTCTGAGAAATATCCCCTTGTCCTAATAAATTCAAATTATGGCTAGGATTTTCAGTAAGTCCATGTAAGAACAAGGTCTTGATATTACTCATGTCAAATTTATGTTTTGACCTCTGGAGGATGTATAAAAATCTCTCTAAGTAATCCTCCAAGGTCTCATCATCAACTTGCACAATGGTAAAGATCTCATGTTGCATTTCTCTAGTTTTACAATATTCCTATTTAGTCAAAAACACTATCTTCATTTGGTCCTAAGAAGTTATAGTTCTCCCTCCGAGTCCCATGAACCAGCGCAAGGCTGATTCCTTGAGAGTTGCAGGGAATAAATTTAATTTATGGCCATCTGAAGAGTACTCATAGATTCTAGATAGTATATTGAATTGAAAAAGAAAAGAATCAGGATCTTCGTGCACCTTACCATAGAAATGAGGGAGAGATGATGGTGGAATGTTCTTCATTTGGGTTATCGTTTCAGGATCCACTATTGAAAATCCAAAGGTGGATTGTTCGTCAAGTACCTGATTATCGCGAGTCCCCTCGGCATCATCCTCATGCTCTGCCAATTTTGTTCCCCTGATCAAACCACTCCTACTAAAGTGAGAAGGCTGACTATGGCTCAAATTGGTCTTTGGAGCACCACTAGTTTCCTTCTTCCCCTTCTTGGGTTGTGTCATACCTCAACTACTATTTCTAGAATCCAAGTGGACAGTTCTTGCGTGATGAGTTTGTGTCTGTTTGGACTTTCTTCTTGCAAAAGAAAGTCCAATATGAGAACAACTTTCATATTTATCTGTGTTCCCTCGACCCTTATTAGGCTTCAAACCTTTACCAATTTTAAGCATTCATCTTAAAATAACATCCAAAAAAAATGAAAAAACTTTTAAATTTGCAAAAAAAGAATGTTAAATCAAATGATCAAAATGAATAAATAAATAAACACTATGAAATCCTTCAATAATAGAAGCACACTAAAGAAAAAATAAAATCAGACCTACCCCTACTGTAAAGGAAAGAAAACAAGAAAGTTCTTACCAATCTCTAGAAATGCCTCCCCGTCAATGACACCAAACTGTTGGGTGTAGGAATCACTGTTAAGAAAACTCCTTTCAATACCTAATTTCTCAACCAGGGGTTTTGTACACTTTGAGGCATAGCACTAGAAATTCCAAGAAATGTTTTGAACCTTCTCTAATTTTATTCCTACTTCTTTGATTACAAATTGGAGAATCAAAAGGAAAGATCACAGGACAATGACTACCAAGAAAACTCTGGTGCTGAATGAAAAGAATGTAATTTGCAGAAACTCAAATAAAGGAAACTCTCAATTCATCATGAACAATCTGAATCAATAAAAGAACTATTTGAGATTATCTTTAGTATGGTTGTAATACAGAATAATGATCCAACTAATCAGGATGTCTGTCGTCCTCAAGGTTTTCCTTCTTGTACCAAGCTATCGTTCTTGTACTGTAACAAGGTTCCTATACTGGAACGTTGTTCCTATACTAGAGAGAAACTTCTATACTAGAAGTATATATATCAGATCCTTACTAAAGATCTTGACCTGCATAGAAGAGCTCCGAGCCTTTGTACTAGAGAACTATGTTCTTGTACTTAGAATGTTAATTCCTGTACTAGGACAAAGGTTCTTGTACTAGGAAACTAGAGTTCCTGTACTTCATTTCCAAATCATTTGCAAGAAATAAAAGTGTGTTAACTAAGAAAACAAATGCCAGGTGAAAAGAAAACTGTAAAGTAAACCTCTATAAGAAAAATGAATCATTACCTAAACATGTGCTCGGAAATCAAAAGTTATTTCTCAGCCAAAGGAAATTTCTATTGCAATATAAATTATTTTACTTGGAAAACACTTTGACCCAAACATCAGCAAGATCTTTCCTGAAATGACTTTTCATTAAGTAAATTAGATTTGCAACCTTATAGAAGTAATTGTTTTAACTCAAGGAATCCTTCTAATAAAATCAATATTAAGTCTAGCAACGAGTGCAGGTACAAATCCAAGTAATGCGACAGTGTTTTAGTGAAAGCTTATTGACATTAATCAAAAATAAATTTGAACTTGGAGATTGAAATATGCTTCATGAAATAAAACCAAACACTATTTTCAGAAAAATAATAGACTTGAAAAAATAAAAATGACTAGCTACAATGAATAAAGGAAACTTTCATCTTGCTGAAGCAAAAAGACACCGATGCATGAAGCTAGATGTACGTTTTCTTTGTAAAGTAAAGGGCATCGTGCATTTGCAAGAAATAATGGAAGGAAATAAAAAGATATGCAAATGAACCACGCATACACCTGGATCCATGTCACACAACTTGCAAGAAATTAAAGTTCATTAGCTATGGAAGAATCCAAACACGATTGGCTTCACCAACCTTGCATAAAAGTAAATCTAACACACCTTTAATGAAGGGAGAATGAGCTGGGCTGGCTGGGCCCTAGCTAACCAAATCGATTCCCTATAACTAAATAGAAAATTCAAGTGCTCAAATGGAGGATCACCAAAATAGAGAACATCACAACTGGCACGTTCCTTTGTATTAAGTTTAAAAAAGAGAAAATATACATCGTGGATCCTCGATCTAGCCCAGAAATGGTGATACTCAGAAATTACAAATGGTAGCAAAATTTTAATACAACATCACTCTCTAACATCTACATAGAAACCCTATTAAATACATACTTTGGCTCTTGGCCCCAACAAAAATATAACAACATTATATATTAAGCCTTTCGGCTGTTCGCAAAAAGTCTTTGCAGCCAAATTCCAACCTTCATATCCCGCCTTCTTCTCTTAGCATTGAGACCAGCAAGGAAACTGATCTCTTAGGCAATAAATCTATGCAATCTACTGAGTTGTCCCGTCCATAAGCGGCGAGCCAAGAAAAAATTGACAGCTGCCTCAAAAGTGCAGGAATGCTGATCGGTACAAGCACAATTCCTGCACTAACCCGATCTCTCACATAGATTAATACTTTGGTTCCATCAAATTACTTAAGAAAGAAAAATATTACTTGCAAAGACATTTTAAGATATTAAACTTGTAAGTTTAATGATTAAGTACATATATAACCTTTAAATATGAAAAACATAAGAGGAGTGCAGGAATGTGTGCAATTGGGAAAAAGTAGAGGAATAGATATACCTTCAGGGTTAAAACAAGGTTTAAGGTGGTGTTTTTGGGATAATATAGAGACCGAAAAATAGGACAATTCTAGCCACCAATAGTATTGCACCAAGAATGTTGTAACTCCCAAGGGATTCTCAGCTTAAATTATCAACACGTGGTTCAGACAAACTTAGAGGTGACAATTCTATATGCACAACAAATTATGTTATACTCATGTCACCCTCAATCATGAAATTAGATCAAGGTGTTCAGAGACCACTCCTTAAGCTAACTACAAAGAGAAAAGCATGTCATAATTGCAAGGGGATGAACATGATTCTAACTACAGAAGTGAAAATGTCATTCATTCAATGTAAATGCTAACTTGAAATTGCATGAAGGAAAAAGACTATTCTAGTTTGCAGAAGAATGCTATTCTACTTTCATATTTAATTAGATCAAAAACCTACTTGCATGAGTCATTTATCTATTTGCAACTTGCTTGAAAATGAGAAATTCAACCTTCAACACAATTGAAAAAAACGCTAATTCTAATTCTATTTGTTTTTCTATGCTTGGAGTGAGATGGGTCTTAGAGTCTCCCCTAATTATGAAATCAAATATTTGGGTTCATTATTCAACTTTAATATTTCAAGGTCAAAATTTGGAGTAAATCTAGTTGAAGAAAACAGTGTTATAGGCTACAGGAAGGGCTACAAGAGGCTTTGAATTGCCTGAGGAGGCCCTATTTTTCTACAAGACGGGGGCCCAAGAGCTTTTTGAAGACAATAATGGGGACTTGGAGGTAGAAGAAGGTGGATTAAGGTAGAAGAAGGTAATTGAAGTGTCCTCCATCTACCCCTAGCCTAGTACCCCTCAGAGGTCTATCTTGCACCAAATTTAAGCCCACGGTGTCCTCCATCTACCTTAGCAAAGTTGTCTTAGTGGAAGAGTTTGGAAGAAATGGGAGAGGTCTATAAAGGATATGAAGTGGCCTAGGTGGATGTAGAAAGGTGTTCCCACCCTTGTAGATCAACACAATCCCTGCAAACCAATCAAACACATGCTTCAAATGATCACTATTACATAAAATTAAATTAACATGGAAAATATGAGTTGAATTTGATTGAAAAGTACTCTAACCTACAACACAATTCCAATTGCAAAACCAATGATGCTAACTTCCAAGTTGCAGAAAATAAACATGCAAAAGGATTGCAATCCAAGACTTGACAATTTCCAAGAAACCAAAAAAAAATATTTTTGGTTGCTATTGTAGATCTCCCAATCACTCTTCCCACAAGAGAGGTGATAAGAAAACCTACAACTATAAATTTTGTAATATAACATCTACTAAAATAGGAAAAGCATTGCAATAACTTGAGCAGAAACAAGGGAGAAATATAAGATAGGGATGAAATCCTTTGGTTTGGGCCCACATGAAAGGGTTTTAGCCCTCCAAAACCAACTCAGACGCAGACCAATAGTCAAATTTCCAATGGCAAAAAATAAGAGTCACATACATCATATGAAAAATGAGAATAATAATGTCAAGCACTAGGCTTTTAGTAGCTACTCCTAGCTGCAACAAAAATTCAAAGCTTAATGAGCCTTTTCGCTAGTTTATTTATAAAAAAGGTAGTTGAGGGGCAACCCCCTTAAAATGAGGAATTCTTCCCTCCAAAATCTCGAGATTTGTGGATTTGGTTTCCTTTGATATTCACATGGACTTTGAGTTCCTTGGATGCTAGTGAATTCGAGTTGATGGTGAAGATTCTTTGATCTTAGGCTGATTTGGAGAGTTTATGAGGTGTACAAGCCTCCTATATTCTCTCTAGTTGTCTCCATCAAGTCCCTACATATTAAATATCTCAAAAAATGCTTCTTTTCCTGCATGTTAATCATATTAGGCCATGCAATATGAAAAGCACCCTTTAGTTTTCCTACTAAGCATATTATGACTAAATATGTGAATTAATGTGATAAAAGGAGGGTTGTAAGGGCTGGATGATAGCACAAGGAACCTCAAAATATACCTATTGATGAGCACCATCACATTCGAAGGTGTGGGTTAATTTGTGATTTCCTTGATCATCTCATGGTGTACAACAACTCCTTTTGAGATCACATGGCACAAGTAATTATTTGTCTCTAAATGAAGTCACACTTGTTGTTCTTTGAATAAAATTGATGTTATCTTAACATATATAATACCAAGTTGAGGTGATCCTCATGCTTCTCCTTGGTCTTCAAATAAATCAAGATAACAATAATGAAACCGAAACAAAATTTTCCACATACCTACAAAGGATACTATTCATTAAGCATATGAATGAAATTGATGCATTAGTAATCCAAAATTCCCTCCACCATAAAATCATAGTGAACATACCTAGTGTTGAATGTGATCTTATGGATGTGTTTTTCCTTCATCCTAACATGATGATACCTAGATCTCAAATATATCTTTGACAACAATGGGGATCCTATTAGTCGAATGAATAGGTCATCAATCCTAAATAATGGGTAAATATTATCATGGGTCATCTTATTAAATTTACTATTGTCAATGCACAATATAAGGCCACCATCCTTCTTCTTAACAAATAAAGTGGATGCTCCCAATGGAGATACATGAGGCTTAATGTACCCTTTGTCCAACATCTCCTTCAATTGTATCCTCAACTACACCAACTCAATTGTGCTCATCCTATAGGGTAATTTGGACATATGCTCTACTCTTAGCGTAAGATTTATGGTTGAATTGATATCCCATTTGGGAGGTAATCTTAGTATTTCCTCTAGGAACACATCTCTATATGCTCATAGCACTAGATAGTCTTTTAGTTTTTAGACTCTAGGTTTCTACTAAATGCAACATTGTATGCCATACACTGTACATCCATTTTGTAGCAAGTTATATATATGAATAAAATCTATCTTAGGGACACAATTTTTATATTGCCTATAATATTATTTTATTTCCTTCATCTTCCTCACATTCCAAGGTTTTACTAAGGGTTAATGCATGAAGATGATTACACTTTTGGGCCAAATGTGGGGATGAAATTTAAAATTTTTCCTCTTTTATCTAATTGAAGCTCTCAAAATTCATATAAGCACTGTGAATTTTTATTAAGAGTTAAATTAAAATATGAGGAGAATTATGATGTTGTCCTAATGACAGTTCTCGGGGATCGATGACTTGTTTAATTATTTGAAGGTAGCAACAATATTCTCGAAGATTGATTTGAGATCAGGTTATCATTAGATACACATCAAATAAGAGGATATCTACAAGAATTCTTTTCAGACTAGGTATGGGCATTATGAGTTTGTTGCGGTTCCATTTGGTTTGACTAATGCTTGATCTACTTTCATGTGTTTGATGAATAATGTGTTCCTTCCTTATCTCAACAAGTTTGTGATAGTATTCATTGAGGACATATTAATTTATTATAAGAATGAGGAAGAGCATGCAAAACATCTAGAAACATTGTTAATATTTGTTATGTAGAATTCTTCTTGATTGTGTATGAAAAGAAACTACTTTATGTTTGGATGATAAACATCCCTAAAAATGAAAATAGTTGTTAAAAAGTGTATATCTACAACAAATGATAGAACAAAGCCTGCCAAAGCCCTCATCTATGCCACAAAGATAGTTAAACAATAAAATGGAATAGTGACATAAGAGAAAATAACTCCAATAATCCAATGGAAACAAAATATATAAAGAATATACTTTATTAAACAACACTTGTGAAGGGAACAAATAATGTTACCATTCCCCCTATATGGGATGGCTCCTTGGCTATCCTCAATGTCTTCAGCTTTTGTAGAGTCTCTCTCCCCTATAATGTGTAAAACCCAGCAAACACAAATGTTTGAGATTAATAAGAACTCAAATGAGAAAGAAGATGGTGTGGACAATGATAATAATCAGAGTCGCAACAGTGAGTGCAACAATGAAAACAATTGAAATTGAAGAATGAATGGAAAACCCTTCGTTTTAAAACAAAATATTAGGTTATCCTCGAGTAATGAGCAATAATAAAATATTATTAACCTCATTCTAGAATTAAGCGTTTGGAATATTTTATTATATTTGGTTGGAGGGAAAAAGTATTTAAACTTTTATTTAGAAATAATAAATAAATAAATTATTTATTTATCATTTAGAGGAATATGATTAAGGAACAATAAAAAAATAATGATTTATTTAATTATTCCTAAGGGATAATTAGTGATTAATTAATTATTCCTAGAGAAAGATAAGATAATTAATGATTTATCTATTTATTTCTCATAATTGGGTCAAATGTGATAAGGAATATTAATTAAACAATGGTTTAATTAATTATTCCTAGAAGATAATTAAATAAATAGTGATTTATTTAATTATTGTTCATTGGTTTAATTATAAATGACTTAACAAATGTGGTTTATTAAGTAATTTTTCACAGTGAAGGCAATTTTGCTATGGTATAATTTTTCCTACATGGTGTACTTCGATCCATCTAGTAAATTATGGCTATATGACCATTTTTTTGTGATAAAAAATTGTTCCCGAATGTATGAGTGTTAGGAGAAAATCTTATAACTGAAGTACTATGTAAGGACACAATCACTAGACAATAAAATGGAGTTAGAGAGAGAGAGAGAGAGAGAGAGAGAGAGAGAGAGACCAATGGAGCTAAAGTGAAAGAGGATAGTGACAGAGGGGGTGAGACCAATGTAGTCTCCTTTTATGTTGCAGTACCAGATCTCAGTGAGGCAGGGGAGGCATACATATACATGCTGAGATAACTTAGTACAAAAATAATGATGCGCCGAGAAACATCAAACTGAGCAATAAAATACATGTTGAATGGTACATGACATGCTGCATGTTAGGTCCCTATACTAGTAGTGTAACCCCTTATTATTATTAGTACAACCCCATTATTATATTTTTGTGCCCATATAGTCCCCATATTGTTAATATTGTGCCCCATAGAAGCCCACTATTGTTTTTTTTTTTTTTTTTCTGGGCAAATGCTAAACTACTTATATTAAGAAAATGAAAGAAATATGTACAAGAGGTCGAAGCCTCTGAGAGCGAATGAACAGCTCTCTGTCAAGTTTTCCCATCCAAAATATGCGTTTACAGATAGTGACATAGTGCCTATTCTCATAATTACAATTCCAGTCTACAGATTTATACATGATAACATGGAATTTGAACAAAATACATAAACAAAAACAAACTAAACAAAGCATAGGTGCCTGTTAGATAAGAGGGGACGCTAGATTGAGGACATGCATCAAAGACTCTTCATGCTCGACGCTTCCCGGACTGAGTGCAGGTGGCAAACGTAACAAAAAACCATAAGCAAAACCGCTGGAAATGTGCCTTAATCCTTCCCCACCTTGTCTGCCTCCTGGTTCTCTGTCTCCTTCTGCTTTGCTTCTTGCTGCTCTGCCTCCCATTCAGCTTCCTCCCATTCTGGATCAGGAACACACACCACTTCCATACCAGCCGGTATGTCCTCAAGCCTTTGAATTCCTGGAGGGAGAATAGGATACAGGCGACCGCCAAAGAAGCGTGCAGGTTTCTTGTCATCTTCAGGCGTCTTCTTAGCTTGGGGGTCCGTCACCTAATGCTGAACTGAACTGGTAATTTCCATGTTCATAAGGCTGCAGATTTCACGGAGGGCTTCAGTCTGCTCATTTGATTGAACGCCGGTGCTTTCCTCTTTGAGCTTGCTCTGAGAGAAAGGTTGGTAAGAGCTTTCTTCCTTGCTCCCACTCTGAGAGGAATTGTTGGTGCTTGGCTCCTGCTCCTCTGAAATCCTCTTTCCGCTACCTTCTTCTCCATCTTCCTCCGTAAAAACCACAGTAATTAACGTTGAGACAATTGGCTTGTTGGTGCGACGGTAGTATTTGAACTTAACCGTCTGCAGCGGATTGCTAATGTCAGAGTTGGACTCGTCAGAACCCGGAGAGCTGGGCGAGGCGTAAGCTAGCGGGGAGACATGCCGCGGGCTATGAGCGCCTCTGCCACCAGGGTTCCCCCTCTGACCCTGATTCCTTCCTCTGCGTGGTGAAGCGTGGCCTCTGAGTGGCATCCTTAACCTATAGTGCTTGAACAGAGCTTGCTTTGCTCGCCTTTCTGAAATGAACAGTAATAGTAAGGAACCTACCTCAAACTGCCCTCTGCCCTTGAAGCGATTCTGCTTCCCTGTCCAGAATTTGGGTTTGCATCTGGGCTTACCCGCTCCTAAACTCTCCGTCTCTGTCAACAACTCAACATTATCGCGCAGAGCAGAGCTGAAATCCCTTGCCTGTTCAGACAGGCCTGTCAACATTAAATCTCCGCGCTCAGGCATTCTAGCTTCTCCTGTGTTAATTCCTTGGTAGTTCAGGCGATGGGAATGGCATTGAATGCCATTGAATGCACTTTTAATGGAGTTCATTAAGCGCTGTCAAGTTGCCTTCGCGCCGAAGGCTCCTTGTGGCAGTCACATGGCTGGCTTTCATCAAAGTGTCACCCGCATCCAGGTTAGAAGCCCACTATTGTTATTATTGTGCCCTTACATTATTATTGTTATGTTGGCTCTGATTATATTATAACCCCTTAGACTCCTATATATAGAAATGAGGTCTTGTCATTTGTATCATCTAAGAATTGCTCATTTGTGTAATGTAAAGGAGGTTTCCCCCTCAAAGAGGCTTGTTTCTAAGGAGTTGATCTATCTTTTCTATCTTTTTGTGAGCCAGTTTCATAACATTTGGTATTAGAGCTTTGGATTTTAGGGTTTCACTACTCCAAATAGGTCATCATGGAATTTGAGCTATAACTTGTTTTATGCGTGGTTTCAGAAGCAAAAAAAAGACCATTTGAGATGAACATGTGCTGAACCTCGGGTCCAAATTTCAAAGATTTTCACACTAAATTTTCGAAGATATGATCTAAGGAAGTTAGGATTTTTGCAAGCTCTAGAATTTCAACTAAAACAGGTCATCATGGGATTTTCGCTATAACGGTTTCACTACAAAGTTTCAGAAGCTAAACCAAAAACCCATTTGAGAAGAAATCGGTCTGAACCTCGGCTCCAAATTTTAGATCCTGTATCTCTATATTTTCAGAGATATAGTCTTAGGAAGTTAGGGTTTTTTCAGACCCCCGAATTACATTCCAAACAGGTCACCTTGGGAAAATCGTCATAACCATCTCTATGAGCATTAGATTGAAATTTTGCTAAAAGTTATAGAAAGAGAACAGACTGTAGTTGCTTGTATATATTTTTCCAATCTATAGGTCAGAACAGTGATATGTGGCACTTCATACAAGTTTGCTCTTCTGAAAAGGTATATAATCAGGTCATCTTGGTATATTGTACATAACTCTTTCTTGGAGAATCCAATTTTGACAAGATTGGTGGCATTGGAAAGAGGATACAGAGGGCTACTACAATTCATGATTTTAGAATTGGAAAATCTAAATTAGAGAGTTATAGTCGTTTCAAGATCGAGCTCCTAAAATCAACAAAAGGCGATATGAGGAAGTTTGATGGCAAGGTTCCGGTAAATTGCATACTACAGATGGAGCAATATTTTGATCTACATGAGGTGTAATTGTTACAAACGGTACATATTGCATCTTCGTATTTAGATTCAGATCAATTTTTATGGTATAAATGGCTTTGTTCTTGTAAACCACTTGTTACATGGTCAATTTTCATGGAGGAAATGATAGCACATTATGAAGATACAAAGAGAAACACCTTCTTTAGCCAATTGATAAATCTCAAACAAAAGTGTTCAATGGAAGAGCACATTGAGGACTTTCAAAAATTGAATATAAGGGTAAATGATATCCTAGAGAAGCAAAGGATTGATGTCTTCATAGGTACTTTAAAGGATAACATTCAACATGAGGTTCATCTTTGGGAACCTAATTCATTGGAGAAGGCATTCAAGTGGGCAAGAAAAATTGGAAACAAAATTATGGAAACAAGGAATCCCACCACTCATGACTACAATTATGGAAGTTTTTCTTCTCCTAACCTTCCAAAACCTACAAGGTTTACACCATAACAATTGGAAGAAAAAAGAGAAAATGTGCTTTGTTACAATTGTGAGAGCAAATGCACTTAAGGTCATAAATGTGATGAGAAGAAATTATTTTACATAGAGTATGAAGAGAAGGAAGAAAAGGATCAAGAAACATCAAAAGAAGAGGATATACGCCATGACCCAACCCCAGAGAAAGAAAAAATGAATCTGACCATATCTTGTAAAGCATTGGCAAGAATTACCACTCCTCAAACTCCCAAGATAGAAGGACATGTCAAGAAGAATAAGGTTCAAGAAGTGAAAGATCACATCGAGAAAGAAGAAATGAATTTGACCATATCTTGTAATGGATTGGCAAGAATTACCACTCCTAAAAATATCATTATAGAAGAACATATCAAGAATAAAAATGTTCAAGAAGTGAAAGATCACATCGAGCATCAAGAAATGAATCTGACCATATCTTGTAATGCATTGGCAGAAATTACCATTCTTGAAACTTTCAAGATAGAAGGACATATTAAGAAGAAAAATGTTCAAAAAGTGAAGATCACATCGAGCATCAAGAAATGAATCTGACCATATCTTGTAATACATTGGAAGAAATTACCACTCCTCAAACTCTCAAGAAAGAAGGACATGTCAAGAAGAAGAATATTCAAGCAGCGAAATATCAGATCGAGCATCAACAAAAAGTTCTCCAACGTCTAAAGGATAATGCCACTTTGGTGCAGAATTGAATGAAACAACAAGTAGATCAATATCATAATGAAAGAAGTTTTGATGTAGGCAATTGGGTAGTTTTACCTCTACATCTCAAGCAATCTATTTATGAGAAGGAAATGTTGGCAATACTACATGCACTTATGAAATGGTGACCTTGCCTAATGGGAAGACACTTCAAGGTAAAAATGGATCATGATAGTCTTAAATACTTTTTAGAACAAATATTATCTCTAGAAGAATAGAAAAAATTGGTAACAAATATGTTGGGTTATGACTTTGAAATCATCTACAAAAAAAGGAAGAAAAATGTTGTTGCAGATGCACTCTCAAGAAAGAATGAGGATGTGGAAGCATTGTTTTGTGCTATTTCTATTATCCAACTAGATTGGATAAATGAAGCAAGGGATGAATGGAAGAAGGACAAAGAAGTATGGCCACTCATTCAAAAGTTGCAGAAGATCCCAGTTCAAACAATATTGCCATAACTTGACAAGGAAGGAAAAATCATATTGGATCCTGGAGCAGTCACAAAAACAAGAACCTCACAGCTACAAAATCGATCAATTTCAGAGTATCTCATCAAGTGGAAGAACTTACCTGCTAAATATTCCACATGGGAGGATAAGAATTTTATATAGAAGCATCAAGAACTACTCAAGCATTGAGGACAACATTTTTTTAAGGAGACGGGCATGTTAGTTCCCTATACTACTAGTGTAACCCCTTATTTTTATTAGTACAACCCCCTTATTATATTGGTGTGTCCACATAGTCCCCATATTTTTAATATTGTGCCCAATAGAAGCCCACTATTGTTATTATTGTGCCCTTACATTATTATTGTTATGCCGTCTTTGATTATGTTATGACCCCTTAGAATCCTATATATAGAAAGGAGCTCTTTTCATTTGTATCATCTAAGAATTGTTTAATTGTGTAATGTAAAGGAGGTTGTTGTCTTGAAGAGGCCTATTTCTAAGGCATTGATCTATCTTTTCTATCTTTTTGTGAGCTGGTTTCATAACACTGGCATAAATAAGCCAGAAAATAATAAAATGTGTCCCACATACATAATGTGCCTAGAAAAAACATGATCTAGGACTGAATACAATAACATCTAAGTACATGAGACATAATATTCCTTCCCTCAAAAAATATGTGGGAGGGAGGGTACAACAACTAAAGAATCCCTATTGAACAAGAAAGGGATTTGAAAAACTAAGTGGATCATTTGAAGGAGACATGCATGCCATGAATGTTGCAAGTGGTAAGAACCGAGCCCATCAAATTTGTGGAACTGCATTTGCAGTTGTAGCATAATAGGAAGGAATTTGGGCATGTGGGGTGCTACCTAAAGGGCCACCCCCGCATGAGGTCTAAAATGTCTTACACACACCCAGGAATCACTGGTACAATATGTTGCATCAATGGACCATCAAGTGTATGAATCACAAGCGTGAAACAAACAAGTCAAAGGGAAATGATGATTCCCTTTTCTTGATCTGAGGTACCGAACACGAGTGGAAGCTAGAACTAGGATACACTTTCCTCTAGGATGTTCTTTTGGAATAGATGTGCTAATGTGGAGAGAATAGGGCCCGCCATAGGTGAGTGTTGGCATTATGATACATATGTTGTACTTGATGGCAACCCACTCATCTCAGATGATAAATTATAGTGTAGCAAAGTTCACGCACTTTCATGAAGATAAACGTTTATTTCATGTAGAGAAACGTTCACGCACTTTTATGCAGAGAAAAGTTCATTTCAAGTAAAAAGTTCACGCACTTTTATGTGGAGAGAAGTTTATTTAATGTGGAGAAAAGTTCACGCACTTTTATGCGGAGAAAAGTTTATTTCATGTGGAGAAAAAGTTCACGCACTTTTATGCAGGGAAAAGTTTATTTCATGTAGAAAAAAAAAGTTCACGCAGTTTTATGTGGAGAAAAAGTTTATTTCATGTGGAGAAAATTTCACGCACTTGTATGTGGAGAAAAAGTTTATTTCATGTGGAGAAAAAGGTTATTTCATGTGGAGAAAATTTCACGCACTTTTATGTGGAGAAAAAGTTTATTTCATGTGGAGAAAAGTTCACGCACTTTCATGGTTGGTTCATGGTATTTGTCCGACAATTTTTTGATCCTATGGTTTTGGTCCGTGGTATTGCATCCAAAAGTGTTGATCCCAAGTATTGGGTTCATGGTATTGTGTTATTATGGTTTTGGGCCATGGTATTGTGAAAGGCCTAAGATTATAAAAGGGGAAGGAGATCATTTGGCAAAGCATCATCTGAATTGCTATTGAATATCTGATAAAGTGATAGATCTGGAATACTATGATTGGGTTATGGTGCAGATCTAGATCTGAATAAAGAAGGAACATGAGCGCAAGGAGAAGGATAAGTTCTATTGATGGGTCTTAATATTTAAGCTTTAATGATAGTATTTTTTGTTCTAGGTTTAGATTTGGTGTGTGGTTACAGTTACTGTGATTTGGATACAGCTGTCAGAGAAGTGTCTACTTGATTAAGTGCTAATTGGTGAAAAAGAGATTGTTTGATGCAGAAATTCTTGATGATTGATTGATGTTCATGGATCCAGTCTGAAAAATTTATGAAACGTGGTCCCTGGAAGAAAGAGAAGGTTGTAGCCTTCTGTAGGCCAGCACCTACGTACTAGTATCTTGGCTAGTGCAAGAGCTAAGGGGGTTGTAGCTCCCTTCCAGGAGAGTCGGGAAAATGAGAGAGGGTTGTAGCTCTCTGTAGGTTGCAGCCCGCATACTAGTAAAGGACTGCACCAGTACAATTGTAAAAAGAAGTTTCTAATTGAAAGAAGATAGAGACATATTACAACAAGTGGTTTTCACCCACATTGGGTTTCCACCTTATATCACGGTGTTCATGTGTGTGGCTTATGTGTGATGATCTGTTCTATTTTACTGCACTTGTTTACTGTTAATATGGTTGATAATGTTATAATGCACTCATTAAGGATCAACTAACTGAATCATAAGAAGTTGTCGAAGTAGCATATATGAATCTGGATACGGAAATGAAAAAGTTTTATTGATGTGATAATACTGATTCACCCCCCCTCTCAATATTATTTCCAACATTTTGGACTAATCAAAACTGGTGTTCTAGTTAAGGCTAGTTTAATTTCTTCAAAGGATTTATTAGCATCAATTGTCTATTTGATGGTCGAATCTAATTAATTCTGCTAGATTAGAAATAAATCTCCTAGGAAAGTTAATTTTCCCTAAGAAAGATTGTACTTCTTTAATGTTCCTGGGAGGTTGTATCTGTAAGATGGTTTCTATTCTTGTAGGGTCTATTCAGATACCATCATTTCAAATTATATGACCTAGTATCTTTCCTTATTCTAATCCAAACAAAGACTTCTTGGGGTTCAAATAAATTCTGTATTTCCTGCATTTAATAAAAACCTGCCTGAGATGATCCAAATGTTGGCAATCAGATTTTGAAAATATAGTAATGTCATCTAGATATATTACAAGGAAATCATGAATTTCCTTGGCAAAGGAATATCCATATCCCTCTAGAAAGTGGCTCCTTCATTCATTAGTTCAAAATGAATTTTCACATACATGAATCCGCCCCAAGGAGTAGTGAAGGTAGTCTTGGCTTGATAATCAGGATGAACTAAGATATGATTGTATCCAGATCCAATAATGAGATCTTGGTTGATCCAACTACCCTTTGCAAAATATGGCCCATTTTGGGGAGAGGGTAATTGTATTTAAGGGATACTTTGCTGAGGTTTCTAAGGTCCACATAGAGTCTGATCTCACCAGTTTTCTACCTAGTTAGAACCTGGTTTGAAACCGAGTCAGAAAATCTGATTGGTTCAATTATCTTAGCATCATATATTCTCTAGATCTCTGTTTCAATTGAAGGTAATAGGACAAGATTTATCCTTATAAGTTATTGTCTCAAAGGCTTTTGATTTTGCTTTATAGGGATTGTGTGTTGTATGATGCTAGTGTCATAGGATTTGAGGTCCTCATAACACCAAGCAAAGACATCCTGAAATTCTTTTAATAACTCAATGTATTTTACTGTTTCAGTGGGAGGTAATGATTTAGAAAGTTTGATCAATTTGGGATTTTCATCAATGCCAATATTACACTCCTCCATATCAGATTTCAAAGGTTCCATTTTAGGCTTTCTAGGAACATCATTTGAATCAAACAAGTCTTCCAAAGGGGTTAATCCTTTATGCAAGAAATTAACTTTGAGATTGATTAGTTCAGTGTCTTCGTTAATTATCTCTTCAATCTCAACTTGTTCTAGGTTTTCTACATCTGATTTTGTAAATTTAGTGGGATGGAATCTATCTATCTCTTCACCTTATATCGCATTTATTTCTATTTTATCTTTATTGTTAGGATCTATTGAGGTGTCAATATCTATAGTGCTATTTACAAATTCTTGTTCTGAAATCAAAAAGTTGTTTATTTGTTTGTCATCAGCAAATATGCCAGTTCTTCAAATTATTTGGAATTATAGGTCTGTGCCTTACTTCAGCAGTGTACTGATAGTTAGGCTGAAAGGGTAGCTTGCAGGTGCTGGGAAACATTGCTAAACTATGAGCCTGCATATTATGTTTTCTAGGAATTACAACAACATTGGTTCATAAGAAAGTGTTTAGTATTTCTACAATCGTTCCTCTATAAAAACTTAAACTAGGGCCTTTGGTCATATATATAGCATTAATTTGTTTTATCACTAATTCAGAGTCTCTCATGATAGAAACTCTTATAGCGCCTAGCTTACTAACTAATTTAAGACCTTAAATTAGTGCTTCATACTCAGCCATATTGTTAGTAGATTTAAAATTTAGTTGGTATGCATGGCCTTCTGAGTAATCATTCTCTCGATTGTATATCCGAACTCCTGCTCCCGCTCCAAACTCATTGACTGACCCATCAAACTCAAGATCCCACAAAACCTCATTTTCATAATTAGCATCATCTTTTTCTACCAACTTTTCCTCAGCTTGAGTAGCTTGTTTAGTGGAGGTTTCTAAAGTTTGAACAGTTTCCTTCTGTTTTGAAATTATAATTTCTTTTCGTTCTATATCAACACTTTCTAAAAGAGTTCCTTGTGTTTCATCAATATTATACAAAATAAAAGAATCAATGTCTGAATGTACAGAGTAGATAGGAAAGTTTTGAGGCCGATCCTGGCTACTTACCATGTATTTCATTAAAGTTTCTTGGTACAACTTCTTGGGTTATTTGATAACATAAATTGTTGCATATGACATATCAAGTTGTAGAGATCCCTAAAGTTTGGCTCCCCATGATCTGGATAACAGCATGCCATACTTTGGTGGGATGTCTGCAACCACAATATCCATAAGGATGCTCTTGGCAAGATATTGAACTAAGGTAACACAAAGGTATTTAATCAAACCTAGACACTTTACTTGACTTGAGTCAAATGAAAATAAGTCCTTGTAAGGTCTTGTAATGTCTAGGTTCATTTTTGCCATTACTGATTTGGGCATTAAGTTGTGGGAAGCTCCAAAATCCAACATTACATTATGAATAATTTTGTCATGGATGCCAAGGCTAATGTAGAAAGGTGGTATTCCTCCTTCTAGTGGTTTTTCATTGACATCTGGACCAAATATAAGTTCGGGTTGGTCATCAATCAGGCTAACGGAATCCTCATTTTTAGCAAGGTTTAGGGTCTAGTTTATCTGTGTTCTGTAGGTTTCATTCTTGATTAACTCTGTCAAAGGGACTTAAATCTTTAGCTTAGCTACCTCTGCTCCCAAATTAAAAGGTAAATGGGATTTTTTTGTTTGAGGGTTTGGAATTTTGACAGCAGGGGTTTGAGTGGGATGGTCTTCTTTTCCATTATTGTGGACTTCTTTTTGTCAATTTTCCAATCTAGTATTTTGAGGTGTGTCCATTGGTTTTTTGGGGGGAATTGCAGTAGAGGGTTGATCATGAAAAGGTTAATTAGGGGTTATATCTATAATGGTAGGACCAGAAGGATTCTGGTTTTGTTTGGGGAGAAGCTGGAGGATTTTAGGAATAGGGGCTTCTTTGATTTTATTTGGTTCATTTGACATTGTTTTCTTGGTTTGGTCAGAGATATCAAAATTATTTTTACTCAGGTTGTTTTTCTTATGTACTTCAAAGATGGTAGAATCATAACCTTGTTTATAATCAAATGACTCTCCAGACTGGATTTCCAATTTCTGCAACATATGCAATTCCTTATCATCTTGGGTCAGAAAAACATCATCTTCATCCTCTAATCCTATCAGGTTAATATGTGTATCTTTGTCTGGGTATTCAGGATGGGATGTTTATGCATAATGTTCCTGGAAAGGAGGTCTTAGATTCTTATTAGGTCCATTTTTTCTAGTATTTTGGTTTTAGTTTTTCCTAAAGTTCAAGTTTCTAACTGGAGGTTCCTGTTGATTATCCCACTGGGGTTTCCTCTCTATATTCTCTATTTTATCCATTAAAGTTTCCATGCCTATTTCTAAGCTATCTATTTTAATGTCAGAGTGTGAAGGCTCATCTTTAGCTGATCCTCTTCTTTCATTCTTAACACTAGTTCTTTTACCTAATAAATTAGCCTCTACACTTACTGCTACACTTTGCATATCTTCTAGGGTTGGGGGGTTTCTTTCCCTGAGATGGAATGTCATTTCTGTGCCAAAACCATCAGGGAACTTTATTAATGCTAAGTCAGGTGGGGGTCTAAAATTAACTGGAATTGCATTGTATATATTGTTAAAACCGGTGCAGAAATCTTGAAGAGTTTCATTGGGTCCTCTCATAATATTTTCATATTCAGAAAGGATTTGTAGAGGATTCTTTTTATTTTCCCATCTATTCAAAAAAATTTGTTGAAATACTTCTAAAATATCAATACTATTATCAGGAATTGATCTAAACCATTTTCTAACACCACCAGCTAAAGTCTGAGCAAATAATCTCATTTGGACATCCACAATATCAATTTCATGAAGTTCAAAGTAGTATTTCATTCTATTAACATGGTGTTGTGAAGTGTAGTGTCCTATCCCATCAAATTGGATGATTTTACTCTAGTATTTGTTGGCATGGCACCAAGTGGAGCATGTAAGAGAAGGGGGGCATATCTATTCTCCATGGCTATAAGTTGGGAAGGGATAAAATGGGGTTGAGGCACTGGAAGGTGATGTAGTATAGGAGGATGAACTAAGACCAATAGGTGGTACCTGGGATATGATAGGTTGGTAAGGAAGTGAGGGTAAGAATATAGGTGGGGAATGAACTTCAAAGGTTGAGGGGAATAATGGTGAACTAAGAGCAGTGAACAGTTGTTCAGAAAGCTCAGGGATCTTAGCAGTACTAAGGGATGATTGTGGTGAATTTAGAAGGTACTCATCAATTGATTTTTTGGCTTTTTGGACTTCAAGGTCTGCAATAAACTCTAGATCTATGATAGTGTCACAAATTTCACTTTCATACTTTGATCTAAATAATGAAAAATCAAATTTCTCATCAAAGGGAAGATCTTCTAAAAACAACCATTCATCAGGGCATGAATTAGCTTTAACTAAGGGTATGTGACTAGCTAAACATTTTCCTGTTTTTGATTTTCTTGAAATTAGGTTGGGATTATCAATATGGGCGAGGGTTTTAGATCTGGGTTAGCCCTAGTATAATGAGTTTTCCTCGAAGCTAGAATTTCATATTATATATTATTTTTTATTTTTTTTCTTTTCATGAGAAATAACTTTTAATAAAATACTTTAAAAGGCTCTAAATACAAATTAAAAATTTCTTAAAGATTTATTAGGATTCTAGGTTCGATCCCTAGTATGGTCGCCACTATGTTATCACTTAGAATTTTCCTTAGAAGTTATCAGAAGAAGCAAGAAACTGAGATAACCACAAGCCAATCTTTTAAGTATAGGTTCTAGCCAACCTATGACTCAGAGAGGGCTCTCTATATATAATTTAGCTTTGTCTCTTATGGGATTTTAGGCTAGTTCTTAGTTTTCCTTAGGGTTTTGGTTTTGATTTGAAGGTTGGGTGGTGGAATTCTTAGAGTAGATGGATAGAGCTAGGTCATCAAGCCATTTGACTATGGAGTCAACAAATGGATAGCAGGACTGGACCAATTCATTAGAGGGAACGTTCACAGGGCAGTCTAACAAAGAAAAATGCAAATCTTTAGGCCTAATGGGTGAAGTAACTCTAACTAGGGTGAAAGGGCACTCAACAACCCTTAGACCAGGATTAGAATGAACAACAAAGGATAATCATGAACAAAGGGAAATTAAGAATCCTTTGCTATAGATCATAACAAGTCACCTAAACTAAGGAGCAATCAAGAATTCCTTACCTTAGATTTGTGAAGAAAACATATAATAATGCATAACAGTCAAGGTAGAGTGCATTTAAGAAATGTCTGAAATATCATTCCATGTTATAACATTTTAGATTTTAAAGATACATAAAAGATTATGGAAAAAAACTTGAAGAAAAACAACATTGAACATGAGAGAATACTTATTTGTATTTCGGTTTACACAAGAACCTGTAAAATATCTGATATTTATTCCTTGATCCAGCAAACCAATCCAGTCATTGATACAATAGAATTTCTGATTTGAGAGAAAAAGTTTATAGAAATGTTTTGAAATCCCCACCCTACATAAAAATTATTACAAAATATCTCAAAAAAAACTTGAGATTTATTTTAGGAAATACAAATATCTTCTTGCAAGAAGATAGGGACAACTAATGAATTGTTTTTCGTTGTCCCTTTTGTTATGGTTGTGCTGGAATTTGTAGTTGAGGTGTGGCCCTTTATGCTAGCTTACAGTTGTGGAGTTTCACACTAGAATCTTCTTTGCTTTCATCTTTCAACTGATACTCTTTAACCCTGTTGTGTTGTTTTTACCTGTTTCACCCTGCCACCTTCATTTTTACTGCGCAGTAACTTTTCGTTGTTTATTTATCATAGTAAATCTGTGATTGTATCCGACCATTCTTCATCTAGTAATTTCAGATTTACCATTCTCCTGTATATTTCATCAGCCTGAGTATACTTTGCAAAATTTGGCTTGGTGAGGAACAAATGTTTTACCTCATGCCCAAGGAAAAACAACTTCTCAAATGTGTCATATAATACGTTACCTGTTGGCAGCACTTTGATGGATGAAGAAATGGCTTGTCCCTTAGACAATTTTCTGAGTCTATCCCCATATCCCAATTGTGTCATTAGTTTATCATGGATGACCATAGAACTGGTCAGACCTTTCTCCCTCAAAATCTGGAATTTAGCCATGAACCTATCAATGGATACCTGCATATTGTGGTACTTTTCTTTCAAATTAAGCATAAGGTTGCTTTTGGAAAGGACCTTCCTTATTTCTAAAATGGCAACCTTCCTATCTTCTATATTTATCTCTTGGAGCTCATATCTATTCTTGTTGTTGAGGAAGTGGATGAGACTATTTGCATCCTCTGGCATATTTCCCAACTCCTCCTTTATTTTCTGGATAGCTTCAGTAGCTACCTTTACTAGCTCTGTTTTCTCAAAAATAACTTGGATTGATGGCCAAATATCATTGACAGAGTCAATCATATTGGCCCACATCATTTCCTTGGTTTGTCCAAGTAGCTTTTCCAATGTTAAATCCTTCTCTAGGATTTTAATTTTCTCACCCATTCTCTATTACTTTTGTGTTTCTTATTTTTTCTTGAGTTCGGCTAATTTGCAATCAGTTTCCAATTTTGCCACCTTTTCCTTTATTTTTTTCATCTTTGTAGCCTGGATGGCCATTTATTCCATGGCTTTCACAAGTTCTGATGCTTTCTCTCCTCATGTACCTATTGTTGATGTAGATTATGTTGTTGTTGGCAAGGTTGTTGTAAGTGGAGTTGTAGGTGCCAAAGATGCTACTAGTGTGGATGACAGTACTCTAGAGACTGTGGGGGTGACATTTGTTGAAAAGGTGGCTGCATTTAACTATTTTAATTGGATCAAAGCATCCAATTCCTTTTCAGTCTCTTTCAGTTGGTCATTCAATTTCAAGACTAGGTCCATGAGTTCTTCATGCCCCTATTGGGCTTCTAGGACTTCCTGTGTTTTTGGATCATGCAGCTGGGTATCTTTTGCTACATTTTGAGTGCAATGATATCATCATTTTTCTTCTTAATTAGCCGCTCTATAAATTTTATATCATTGGGATCATGTCCCAATTCAATTACTAAGTCCTCCGAGGACTTGATTTTTGTGCCCTTGGCCTATGAGGAGGCCTTCTCCAATTGGAATTATGCTGATATGTTATTTAAGGAATTCTGTAGTTGGTGGGAAGCTATGGCCTTTCCTGTCAATGTGGAGTATATCATCTCCCCTGCTTGCTTGTGTAGCTCAATCTGGTCTATGGGATGGATATCCCTTGCTAGCACTTCAAAATCTACTTTCTTGAAATCTAAGATTGTTTTTGGCTGTTGAGTTGTAGGCCTCATAAAATTCATTTGCATTTTGCCCTCTTTGATATCAAAGGCCGACGTTAGCCTCGTTTGATTGGCAGGGGTCATCTTCAGGTACTGGGCATAAGTTTCGACCTTAAGCTTCTCATTCCTTGATTTCATTTCCCTATACCTTTCCTTGATGTCTTGGTCTTTCTTAGCAGACATTTTGAAGGAAGATACTTAAAGACTGAGTTGCCTTTCCAACAACTGAGTTTTTGATGTTGAGGGTGTGCCTCCTAATGGGGTGATGGGCCTGCTCTTGTTTCCTTCTTTGTTGGTGACTTCTGTTGTTTCCTCTGTGTATTCCTATTCAAAGACAAGATTCACTCTTTATCTTTTTGCTTGGCTTGTATCTACATAAGTCTGTGAACTGTCCCTTGCTGATGTGATGGCCTCTGCCCTACTTCTTTTTAGGCTCTTCTCCTCATTTAGAGGAGTCTGTACAACTGAGGGGGTACTCATGGTTGTCTCTGGTTTGCTTAACTACTCTGGCCTATCTAGCTATTTTGGTCTACTTGATTGTTCTGGCTTGCTTGATTTTTCTGGCACCTACAGGAAAGAACCTCGATCACATTGTTTTTATAGATCGATTAAATCATTCTCTGTGTCTATTCTGGTGTTTTCTTGATCAACTAAGGTTCCTTCCACCCATTTTGATTGGTTGACATAGGCTTCAATCTCAAGTATGGGATGGTGAATAAATGGTCCTAGCTTGAACTTTTTCCTCTTCTCGGTGATGAATTCTAAAGGGTCATATCTCCAAACAAAAATTCTCTAGAACTTCATATTCTATAGTATCAAATTTACCTCTTTCCCAGCCTCCCTATAGTTACATATGAAGGGGCCTAGCTGGTCCTTTATTTTGAAATTGGCCTTCTTCTTGGCATTGAAAAAGTTTACCTCATCTGCTTTGATAATTTTCCTATAGTATTCTAATGCAAACAACCTCATAGGGAGGTATCTTAGCATTTATATGGTGCAAGCATGCAACCATATATCATGATTTCTATGTGGTTCTGGTAAATGTACTAGTCAGCCACTTTGGTCTGCTTTGATAGTTGAAGGACTCTCTTTATTTCTGGACTAATTCTTGGAGGAGGGTTTCCAGTCAACATTGTCATAACTGGATGTAAAAATAAGTCGATGACGTCTGATTAAGAATATGGAGACTGATACTTGTGGATTAATGGGGTTCAAAAAATGACTGGCCTAGGTTGACCCTTGGTGTCTAGTTTTTGGAGGGTGAATAGCAATTTCTCTGATTGATAATATAAGAACAGATGGTATAAAACTAAGGAGTGTTTATAGACCCTTTCATTCCCCATTCTTTTGAACTGCTCATGCATACTATCAGCTATGAATGTGGCAAATTAATAAATGGTTGCAGGAGGTTGTCCTGGGGCATAGATGGACATGAAAGCCAGGAAAATTTCATCAATATACTCACTTGTGGAGTAACCCAAAACACAAGATATCATGGCTACAATATTTTGGCCCCAACGGAGAAATATAGTTGCTACATATGGAGGGGGGTCTTTAGGGATGTGCTTCTCTTCTTTGATGAAGGTTTGGAGCAATTGAGCCAATTGCACAGAGTTGAATTTGGGATATAAGTCCAATATATCTCCAATTGAGAGGGTAGTTAGGTTTGACCCTAGTTGGAGGTGCAACATTTCATTTATAGACTCAACAGTGATGGTGAAAAGGACCTTTTGGTCATGATACATGATGTTTCTATGACTTGGGACATAACAAGCATAGCACATATGTGCAATTTCAGGAAAAATGTGGACTTGGGGGAACTTGTACTTGGGAAAATTTGACTCCCAAAGGTCAATTTCATCAGCCTAGTTTAGGAGCTTGTCCCTACTTTGGCAATGTATTTTGAGCAAGAGCTTTATGAAAGTGGTATCCTTTATCTAGAAATCTTGATCAGCTAGGGGAAGGTGGTCCAGGTCTAAATGGGTTGTAGAGATGGGTCTCACATCCATAACAATTGGGACAACCATAATCTTGTGGATTTGAGTATGGGGGGTAATTTCAAGTTTTTTAGGGAAATGATGTTTTACAAGGAGTAGGCTTGAGCTCTTGAGTATTTTTGATTAATTTTTAACTTAACTAAAAACACTCAACAACTAGTTACTTTGAACTTGACAGGGTATTTGGTGAATTATGGTTTAAATACCTAGAACTAGGGTGAATTGGCTCTTAGTAGGGTGGCTGGCAAGTGCAAGTGGTCGAATGGGCTTTGTACAGGTTTCAAGGCCAATTGGGTTGTCTAAGGCATCTCTGGAGTGAAATTGTATGTGGGTTGACGACTTCAACATTTGCAGGTGTCGTCCATGTGTACAAAGGCTTGTAGATGAAAATTCATCGAAAACAAACAATTTTGGCACTTTTGGATTTTATATGCAAAAAGTTATTTTTTGGTGGGTACAAAGTGAATAGTGGTTAGTTTGTTGTGTAGTGGGAGGGCCGTAAGTGGTTCATTTTGCACTACATTTGTGTGCTTAGTGGTATTTGGGAGGGGCCGCCCAATTCCACTTATCAAATGACATGTAGCATTGGGGGCCAAGGGGAAAACCACTTTATCGGGTGGGTAAAGGACGGACGTCGAGTTGCCCGATATGGATGATGGGCATTGGATGAGGAGGGGGACAATCGCATGGTGATTGGGTGGAGAAGCCACACAGAGGCTAGTGGGGGTTTGGCGAGCACTTAATTACAATGGTATCAGGGTTTAATAATGGCTTAAAGTGAGATTAGGTTATCGGGGTAATTAACAGAGGATTAAAGTGGACTTTATTAACTTGATCGTAGATTGACCAGTTAAAGGTTTTGGTCGGGTTTTAGGTGAAAATCATAGCTTATAATTAAACTAGGGTGTAAGGTTAATTTATACATAGGAGTTAAATATATACAAGAAATTGGGTTTATCAGGATTTAATATAATAAAGTTAGTAATTAATATGAAAAATGGGTAGAAAATGGAAAAACACTAAGCAAAATTCTTTTTTGTGAATTACATCTTTTTCACATATTTACATTAATACTTAGGGTAAAGCATTTTTGTGGGTTTTGGGTATGAAAAGTGTTTTATATGGGGGAAAATTGATTTTCCTAGGAAAAAAGTGTTTTAACCTGAGCAAATGGAGTATTATTAGGAAAATGAATGAACTGAAGGGGGGATGAACTTTTATGAGGGGAACCTAGTACTTGATATCAATAAGTCATTGAGCCGAGAGTCTGGTCCCTCCAAAAGTCAGAGCAATTCTCTGGGCCTCTTTGACTTAAAGGTTTTAAGTACTTTGAACTTTATTATGGGAAATTAGTTAAGTAAAGAGGTGAAATGAATGGGGGAAGTTAATTAATTGACTTTGAAATCCATTTTCATGCTTAGTTATCTACTCATATTTGGAACATATGATGAAATATGATAAATATACTTTTTTGTCTAATCAATCATCATACTTCTGCAACCATTCTTCTAGTTACCGGTCTACTTATCCTACCATTTTTTCTTCACTTTATTAGGGTGCATTTAAGCTAGAAAACCCTTATCTATATTTTATTCTCCTTACATAGCAAAATATATAAATTTATCCTTATATCATCGAAGGGCTTAGATTAAATAGTTGAGCTCCTTTTATTTACTCTACCTATCTAATTATATGCCAAGGTTACACTTTTTGGTCATATTTTATTCTCTACCTATAAGCATAAGATTGAAAACATAGAATAATCAAGTTTAAACATGTCAAATATCATGGATTATGGCAAGAATTATAGGCTGCACACAATCATTTATTAAGCATAAAAAGTAAATAGTAGTGGCATTTTGACTTTCCATGGTCTCTTTTGTCTTTTTGGGTTCATATATTTCATTTTTTTGACCTATTTTCATTCTTTTTGTCCTTTGATTATTATTTTAGGACATACCCTCTTTACATTTTTTATTTTATTTTTTAATATGGAAAACATTTGCACAAAGAAAAGGTATGTACAATCTTACAAGGCTTAATCTCAGTCAATCAAAATTATGATTCCTATTGGTATAGGAACCTAACACTCTTTTAGTGGCCAATCTGTATAGATCGATTAATAATTTCCACTCTGTTCCAAATGGAACATCACATGCTTGTGCATCCAAAATGGACCATTCTAGATTTGTGATTGCATCATAGCTCGCTTGGCCTTGTTCTCTGATTTTTTTAAATTTAAAATGAATATGATTTCAAAATGATCTAAACAAAAGTTTACAATTTCCTTTCCTTGTAGAGCACGTTCCGCTTCTCCAAATCCTTTTTGATGCTTCTTTTTTTCCAATAGGTTTTTCCTAAGGGACTCCTTAGAGTATAAGTCACCATTGCCATCAAATAATTTTGGGGATTTCCTCTTGTATAAAACCTTTCATGTATATCTCAAGGCATGTATCTATTTTGTCAATGCTCGTTCCTTCTTATTCACCATTACTACCAGTTTCTTCTTTCTTCTCATCTTATTCACCCTTGTGCACTAGGTTGACCCGAAGGCTAAATAGGAAAAAAAATAACAATGAAATTGTCCCTCATGCCCTTTTTATAAAATGTGTTCTTCCATGTATTAGGCCATTATTGGGCAAAAAAATTTAGGGCTTATATCATAATGACATTAACCTAACATTTGGACCATAACACGTGTCGCCATGGTGGTACCACAGGGTAGGTGGTTATCAAGTGGAAAGTTGGTAAGGGTGATGTGGTGTGGCCAGTCGGAGTGGTGGAGACTGATGTGGTAGACAATATGGTAAGTTGGAATGCATGGAAGGCTAACATGGAGGTCTATGTGTCTTCCTCAGCATGCCTCTAAAACCTGTATTTGAAACTTTTGATGGGATGTAGGAGGCACGAAAAGGGGCGACATAGCCCCCTTTGTACCCCTCGACTTGGTTAATGCTTGTGAACTGTGAAAGTGTATGGAATTGTGAGCTATTAGATTGGCTTCAATGCCCATTGTTGGATCTGAATGAAGTGGAGCTTCCTCCCATGCCCATACCCACATATGTGGGTGCTACTAGTTACTTTTTGCTAGCTGTCGGTGCCGAGCATTGGCTTTTTTGGAAGGATATTTTTCAAAGCCTACTTGTCCTCTTTTTGCATAGTTTTGCTTGTTGGGATCCCTTGTGGACTTTTATTTTGAGCCTCTATGTCCCTCTAGGCTCCTCTTTAATTTAAAAAACTTGAGGGAAAATTTTCAGGGGTGGCACATTTCGGAACCAACAATTTCTATTGAATTCATCACAAGAAAACCAAAGAAATCTAGATGACATGATTACATAATGGTGGTGGAAGACAAGTTGAGTAAGGTAGCTCATTTTATAGTTTTCAAGTCTACCCACCAAGCAATTTATTTTGCTAAAATTTTCATAAAATAAATATTTGGATTGCATGGTATAACCAAGAATATCACTCAGATCAGGATGCCAAAGCCACCTCAAAGTTTTAGAAAGAATTATTTTTTTGTTGTGGAATATAGTTAGCATTTAGTACAACATATCATCCTCAAATGGATGGAAATACTGAAAGAGTAAATAGGGTGCTTCAATACATGTTAAGAATGTATGCCATGCATCAACCAAAGAGGTGTAAAGAGTTTATACCTTTGGTAGATTTTTCTTACAACAATGGGTACTAGGAATCATTGAATATGAATCATTTTACATCTATATATGGCAAAAAATGTAATGCACCCATAAGCTAGAGTGATCTAGAGAAAAAGGTTCTTCTTAGACACAATATGATGAAGGAAATGGGACATAAAGTAGCTATTATCAAGAAGAAAATTAGAACCAGGTCAAGATAGATAAAAGGTTTATGTAGATTAATAGAGAATGCACAGATAATTCCGTCTAGGGGAATTTTTATCTCCACATCAAGAAAAGCAAGAGTGTTCTAAGAGTTGGGTCTTGTTTTAAATTAGTACCAATATTTTGTGGAACATTTTAGAACTTAGAAAGAGTGTGGCTACTTCCTTACAAACTATCCTTGCCACCCATAATGAAGGAACATGATGTTTTCCATATATCTTTTATTCAAAAATATGCACATGATCATAATCATGTTGATTATTGGCTTGTCATACATGTGGTTTCTATGGGATAATTCCACGAAAAACCACAATGGATTTTGGATCAAAGGAAGATCATGCTCTATATACTTTAATCAAGCATGTTAATGTGTGACATAAGCACTTTGGACTAGATGAAGCCACTTGGGAAATATTTGACTAGATGAAGGTATCTTACCCATTTTGCTTTACGATAGATGTGCATATATAAATCTCGTTGTTGAATTTTCTGTTCTAGGTATAAGAACACCGAGGACAGTGTTCCTCTAAAGGGGTGAGGCATGTGAAAACCCTTTTTACTACCCGTCTTATAAATGTCATTATGAATTGTAATTCATAGAAATAATGTGGAAATACAAATAATGACCCCATTGAGGAGTGGGCATGAATTTAGAGATATGATAAGGAGAAGTTTCTTATGCGGAGTGTAAACCCAAGCCACTACATTTATCTTACTACCTATTTCCCTTACTAATTTGTGGCCCTGCTGGTGCAAGCATTGAACGATGTATGAGAAACATGTAAAAAGGGAAAAAGTTCCGTGTGTTCTCCTTGTCTTACGAGATGAGTTGCGAGATTCAACATGTAATAGAAAGTGTCTGATAGGGATCATAATGAGAAGTTATATGGGGTGGTATGGACAAACATACATATATATAGGATGATACATGGGGGTATGTGTAGGGAGTGTGTGGTATCACAACAAGAAATCTTGCAGAAGGGAATGCAAGGACATAATATATGTGTAGGAGTGGAAACATGCTAAAATTTTAGGCATAAATGAAGAAAATGAAGAGTATGTGGATTCGCTGAGTGAGTGCTCTAGATTTTCTATGGTGCCTAATAGGTGGAAACATGGTGTTATCTGTATTCTTATCATGTAATAGGTGGAGATATTATGGGCTCTATAATGTTGTCGTGTATATCGGGTGGAGACACTATGTTCTCTAGATTCTTGTGCGATATTATTGACTTCTATTGGTGTGAATTCCTGTGACAACTTAACTCCCGAGACATTGAATCTAGCTATGGGGTGCTAAGTTGCAAGAAAGGTTGCAATGTATCTTCTTCATGGTTGGGTGGATATTTGAAGTCGCTCCCTTAGTTACCGGTCATTCAACTAATTACTTCTATAAATGTACATAGTGAATTATGAATGATGTGTTATGCATTATGAAAATGAATGTATGAACACCGCTAATGGAGGAATCTGTTATTCATTTTTATTTACAATAATATATTTATCTAAATGTTGTCATGTTTATAAGGTACATGGTGATAAATGTGGTTGTTGACACTTTCTTGAGCTACAATGCTATTTACCTTTGTTACTTAAATATTGTTGAAATTATATGGTTGGTGTTGTGTATGGCATGCTATATCAATAGGTATAATGGAGGATGTTTGTGATCCATTATGTGGTGTAATATATTGTTGTTTTAATTAAGTTAGATGCTAGTAATGGCTAATGTTTAGGTTGTTTTAATTCCTATTAGTAGGTAGTTGATAGCTTCATTGGTTATGCTATGTATAACATTTCAAATGTTTGTGTAGGAGTGAAGGTTCCATTCCTATGGAAATGGGTGTTCTAAGAACCACTATGTCTCACTAAAAGAATGGGAAAATTCCCTTGAAATCCTTAGAGTTCCCAAGTCTGAGTATTGTAAACAATTAGAATTGATTTTTTGGTTGGATGCATTTTCTTTCCTTGGGAATGAATTTTCTAGTTTGTACATCTCGTTTTTTGATGCTTATGCCTTTCTAGAAATGTACTAGATTAATATATTTCGAATAGCTCACAAAGGAAGAAAGTAAGAGGTAAAATCTAGTTGTGGCCCCACTTAGGTAGAGATACATGTCTTTTTAGAATTGGGAAGATAATCCAAGATCTTTGAGATCTTGAGAGTTACACTAAATGAAAATTGTTTATCATATGTATTAGGTTATAGTTAGATATCGAGAAAAGTAAATTTGTCTATCGAGGGTGTAGCTTAGTGTGGTGAAATGAAGTGCATGAGGTCGGATTATTAAGTCATGAAAGTATCTAGAGAACTAGTGCCTAGGCATGCTGCTAAAATTGGATAAATTGGATGGTGGGCTAGGGCTATATACACTTATGAATAAGTAATAATATGAGGGTCCTGGAAGTTTGATAGAGTGAAAATCTAAGACTAGATACAAAATGGAATCATTGTAAAACACAAAGGGTATAGAATATATGGGACCCTGTTATAGCATTTAACACGCTCAAAAATTTTGTCTTTCATCCAAATTTTGGAACCTTCCTTACATTTTCCTTTGGTGGTTTCAAACACTAAAGCTCACCCCATGAGCTCTCATGAAGTATTTTCACTATTTTTCTTGTTTGACCAAAAATTATATTTTGGCATATTGATTTCTTTGTCATGCCTACAATATTGTTCTGGTAAGTTTGAAGGTTTTTATTTGTGTGTTTGGGTTATCTCCGCTATTTAAAAATCTGTCATAATCAAACACAAAGTTTCAAGCATTGTCACACAAGTATCGTCATAGTCATCCAAAGGTCTATATCAAGTGTCATGCTTGTTGCTTTCAGCTCTCAGAAAGTCCCACCAAGGGCATGTTTTGTCTTGTTTTACTCGAGGTCTTTGTTGCCTCATCATTGAATTATGCTAAGTGTATGATCATAATGTCAAGTCTGCACAAGTTCACTTGATTTCAATGCTTGGCCATTTTCCTAAAAACCTATCTAACTAAGCAACCCTCTTCCACGAGACCCTAAATGAGCTAAATTGTGTAGTCTCAACCCTTAGTGACCTTTCTCTATTTCCCAAAACTACATAGTGCTTGAGGTTGTCCTTCAGGTTGGATGCACTCCTCAATCACAAAGATGAGAAGCCTATCTACCTCCAATAACTACGCATAAATTTCCTTCATGTCTAAACTGAATTGCACATTTCTCAAGCACAGTCATGAAGCCTCCCTTTGGTCTACCAGAAACTTGCACTACACTGAGACCTGTATCTACACTTCTCTCCAAAGTTGCACAAACATGTCAAATTCATCCCTCTATTTTCTATCCTGCAATGTTCTCCAAATTTGTGCAATCATGTCTAGCAAGCTCTCTACTACCTATCCTGCACTATAACCCAAAACTACGAATTCATGATTAAAAGGTCCCTTGTAGCCCTGCCATTCCTTTGTCTTAAAAACTATATAGAACTACTTAGTAGGTCCCCTGTAACCCTGTCTTGCCTTCCCTCCAAGAACTACATAAAATTGCCCCTCAAGGTCCTACCTTGCAGCTGCCACTGGTGTCCACTCCACAATTATGCCTCCTAGTGGTCACTCCGCTGTGTTTCCCTGATTGGTCAGGATATCCTCATGGAGTTCCTCATTCTAGAATGAGATGCGATATATGTTGTCTCAATGAGTTGTCATCCCTCTATATCATCTGGAATAGGAGAACAGTGCATCATGCTAGGCTAAGAGGTTTTGGATTTGATTTCGTCATGTACTGAGTGAATTGTAGGAATAGGTGCAATAATAGATCATGGCAAGACATTGAATGAGATGAAGAAGGACAATGCATTCTAGAAGACTTACTTGCACTTGGAACGATGTACCAAGCACATCAAGCAACAAGTGAAAGGACCATATGCATTGAAACATCATGCAAGACCAAGACCATCAAAGACCCCATCACACTATGCCATGTGTACGAGAAGACAAAGCACACCAAGAGTACATCCATCCTCAGTAGTGCAGAAGATTGATATGGACACCATAGTCAACCAGTACATGTCAGGAGTGTCATGTCGAGTTGTGTCATGAGATGTCTTGGCCAAATCACCACCATGGGATATACCCTTTGTAACTCAATGTAACGTAAAGTGAAGTCCAATGCACATAAACAAGAATTTGAAGAGTCATGTCAAATGAAAATTGTTTGGAAGTTAAATGGTCATGAGGGTAGTCCAAGAGTCACAAGGGGCAAGAAACACCCTTGGCTATATATACCCCTCCCATTGTATGAGCAAGTACGTTTTTAACCTTGGATCCTCCCACATAGCCTTGAGAATTTTTAGTATGTTCTTTGAGCTGCTAGGAGTGGCTCCAGTGTCCCACCACTAGGACTAGTGATGTATGGTGTATAGATGTGTCTTAGGACTCTCACTTAATTCAAAAGCCTATTAAGGCCAACATGTTTTCATGCATGTTTTATAGATGTTTGTAAGACTACTCTTTAGACATTTGTAGTGCATGTTTGCTTAACTTGTACTAATATAGTTGAACTATTTTGCTTGTTTTAGTACTTACATTGTTGAAGATGTGTTGTATTTCTTATCACCAGTGTCTCATCCATGTGGACTACTTTGCGGGATACTAAACATACCACCTTTATGTATTATATATCACTAATGTCACATCCTCGTGGACTACTCTGTGGGATACTCAAAATACCATATTTATTTTTTTCTTATAAACATTGTCACATCTCTTTGGACTACTTTTCTTGGTGGTGTATGTGTTGTCCACTTCACTTTGATTTTAATGAATTCCCCATACATTGTTGACAAATTTGTTGGGTTATGGACAAAACTTTCTTCTTTGTGTGTGCCTCTTGTTCAGTGGTACCACTGTTAGCACTGCTACATGATTGAGCATTTTTGAAGGTCAAGGAAAGCCTGGCTGTGGAGTTTTCTGAAAAGGAGGGTTTGCAGTTGTATACTTCATCCTTTCCTTTCATTTTCATTTATCCCCTTATAGCTCCCGCCACCTCCGTTTCCTCATTCTTCATAAATTTCCCTTATTTCCCTCTAAATCCCTCATAAACCCTTTATTTATTTATTCCCCAGTGCTAATGACTTAATTCATTATAGCCACGCCCATACAAAGAAATTTAATATTGGCGGGTCCTTACCTGTCATGTCACCCCAATACGTATGCATTCACCTGTGACCGTCTGATCATTCCCCAGAGATTTGACGGTATATGCTTTCCCAACTCCACGAAAGCACATGATCATTAACCTACGGGAAAATGGTTTTTCCCGCCATTCATTCAGCCACGCATCATCATTTAATTTCATCGCTCCTTTGTGTATGTAAGCCACCCATCCTCGGCCAGCAGTGCGGGGAAACCACTTACCGCCCTTCCGATATGTTTCCCCATCCGTTAATTGTCATACGCCTTCTTCTCCCATCAACCGTTGGATCTGCCCCCCGCGATCCAACAACCCTGGTCCTTCCATTCCTGATTATGCCTAATAGCCCCCTAGATCTAATCTCTGCCATCCATTCTTGATCCAATGGTTGATACGCGTGCCCAACCCTCGTTCATTTTTCATGCATCCTCTGTGTGTTTAATCTATCCATGCACGCAAAGAAGGAAGAGATCATCAGGTACACTATGCATTGAATTCTCAACAACCACATTTAACAAACAACATGGCCGAAGGACAAAAAGGACACTCTCGAGCAGCTCAACCATTTATCAGGCATGGAATTTCATCCATTTTTTACTCCAGCTACCCGAGAAGGACATCAGAATATCAGAAAGGGTCATTTTGTTCATTAAAAATAGTCAGATTTGTAGCAGAGATTTTATTCAGATAGTTAATGTGGTTGTTGATCCATTATGATCCCTCCACGTATAGGATAGTAGACATGTTTGTAAAAAACCTCTATATATATCCAGAACTCAGATTGTAAGAGATTGATGAATGTTATGTTGATGTAAGATTCAACTTCTGGAGACTGTAACTACTATGATACCTGCAACATCTGGTCTTCATTTTCAACTAATACAAGCTTCTTTTGTTGTTAATTGCTCACTTTCCACTTATTCTTTCTTCTAGGCTATGCCTGTTATGCATTTTTTATGTGTTGTTGATGTTTAGCATTCGAGGGGCTATCATCCCACCTCTGTGTTATTATTTAGCATGTATCATTGAATTTGTATGTGGGTTTCTGTTGTTTTAATGCCTGAGAGCTATCATCCTATCTGTGCATTAGAAAATAGATTTACAGACCTTTTAATTGGTTGCAGGTGGCCATCACAGGTCCTGTGCATCTGCTGGTGTGATCAGTATTCTCCATCATCACATTTTCTTTGAAAATGTGAGTAATTGATGGTCTAAAGCCTTGTAGTCTAAGGGTGTTCACCCATGTCTAGGGTTAAGCATAGTATAAGTGGTTATCTAGCTTGAATATGCAGCATTTCTTTCATTCATCCACCATGTTTCCAACATTTTGTTGATTTTGTAATGTTCCTGAGCATCTCTGAGATACAACCTAGGAGACTTTCTTGGGGTGCTAACATTAATTGGCGTCATTTCTGGGGAAAGGAGTTTGAAGTTTTGCTTCCCTGGGAGAACGACACAGCTTCAAGCTTTGATGACAGATAAGGCTTGAACACAGTTTCTAGTTGTAATCATCTGTCTGGCGACTCCATTGAAGGAAGACCATCCTTTGGCGACTCCATATTGCAGTTCTCGCTCAGTTTGTGAGACATACTCGAAGAAATCCTCAGAAATCACCTGTTGAACCAGTGCCTGACCCTGGGAAGATTATTAAGCAGAGGAGATCCTTACCGAAAGGAGCATCAGGATGAGGTAAGCCTAAGAAATCTTATGTATCTCTGCAAGAGGAGGTTGTAGTTGAAAATAGTCTATTTGAAGAGTTAGAACCTTGTATTGCTAGTGAAGAATAATCTGCAGAGATACGAACAGCTCGTTGTATATTTAGTTCCCCTTTGGATCCGAGTCCAAAGATTGGATCCCATTCAGCCCATCATATTCCCTTGTCTCTCCCTTCCATTTCATTATTACCCACTATTCAATCTACCAGTAGTCTTCCACATATCCCAGTCATGGAAGGACAGCAAGAACCTACGAGGATTGAGGGAATTGTTGTTGCTAGATATGGACCGTTAGTCTTTCCTGTCCCTCTAAATCCTATGCCTATGGGAGAATATCAAAGTATATGCCTAAATTCACTACTACAGAGGGAATAACAACAGAAGAACACCTTGAGGATTTTTACAGTTTTCGTCCAAAGCCTTGATGGAGAGGCTAGAAAGTGGTTCAGAGAATTGACTCCTAGATCTATTACTAATATTGAAGCCTTAGATGATGCATTTTTGAAGCAATGGGGAGATTAGAAGGACTTGTTGTATTACCATACTGAGTTTGGTAACTTGAAGAGAGAAATTAGAGAATCTTTGTCTAATTTCAATAAGAGATTTAATAGGATGTACAGTAAAATACCAGTTGAAGTAAAGCCAACTCCTACTTCCACCAAACTCACATATGCCAATGCTTTTGACTCTAATTTCTGCCTGTTGTTAAGAGAAAGAAGATGTGCTACTCTGGCAGACATGCAGGATGCAGCACTAGAGGTGGAATCTAATATTATGGCTGCAGAAAAACTTAAAAGTCGCCCTGACAGAAGGAGACAGAGAAGCGATGCTTCTTCTTCCTCTGCCTCGTCTTCAGAGCCTAAATTAGATAAAATGGCTAAGATAATAGAGTCATTGGCTGCTGAAATTTCTAAGCTAAAAGTTGAGCAGAACTGAGGAAAAACAATGCAGTAGAACACATTTTCTCCCAGAAACTCAAATCCATACAAAAGAGCAAATGAACAGTTGCAAATCATTTAGAGGGGTAAAGAACCAAATGAAGAACACAAGGTTAAAGCTCCCTTCCAAAATTTAGTCACCAAGGAAGAACAGATTGAAGATGAGGATGAAATACATTGCATGGAAGATAAAGGCAGCACTGCCTTCTTGACATTGACTGAATATGAAGAATCTTTGCTGCAAGAACAACAAAATCAATGGGATAGAGAAGCTGTTCTGCAAACTGGTGAATAGCAAATATATAACTTGAGGTCAAATGTAAATAATATCAAGTAGAATCATACCCAAAGAGTTGTTGTCCAAATAGAGTCACAGAATTTCAAGCAGAGAAGACCAGTAGCTAATCCAGTCATCCTCGTAGCTCCAGTTCAAGAGGTAAAAAGTTCTGATAAATCATCTTCTTCTTTCAGCTTTGAGTCAGAAGTTCAGAAATTGAAAATATCTGTGCCTCTAGTTGAATTAGCGAAGAGTGAATTATTTAGGAAGCTTATTCTTGAAGCCCTTGAGCTAGAAACCAAGAAAACGTCCACTGACTCTGTCAATTTGCAAGATGAAAAGCCTGCCATTGTGCTAAGTCCCATGATTGAACCTACTGATAATAATTCTCCATCTTTTTATATCTCATTGACCATTCATGACAAAATCCTCCACAATTGCCTACTAGACACAGGGGGCAGCCAGAATCTAATGCCTAAGGATGTCATGGAAGAGTTAGGCCTTGATATCACTGGACCCTAACATGATTTATTTTCTTTTGATTCAAGGAAGGTGAAATGTCTTGGATTGATTAAAGACCTGGCCATTACCTTAACTCAGCTACCCATGAAGAGTATGATAATGGACATTGTGGTAGCAGATGTCCCTCCTAATTTTGGCATGCTACTGTCCAGAGGGTGGATTAAGAGACTAGGTGGGAGCTTGCAGAATGTTCTGTCTTATGCTACTGTCCTAGTATTTGGAGGAGAAAGCAAGAGTTTATATAGAGAAGCACAGCTGGTATATATTATCAGTGATGAGAAGAACCCTACAAATCATCCTCTATATGCAATGGACACTGATTTTGGAGCATGAATTCTCCAAATAGAAGAATCTCATAAGGCCGAAATGCAGATCAAGAAACCAACAGTTCAGGCCGAGGAAGGGAAAGGAAGTCAGGTTTGGGAAATTTTCCAGGGAGACTACAAGAGCATGGGTGGTGCTAGTGTCTCCACAACAAGAAAGCATTCAGTTGTATTTCAAGCTGGTTTTTCAAGTAATAAAAAAAATAGCATAATATGAAGCACTGTTGTTGGGCCTTAATGCAGCTAAAGACAGAGGAATCCAAAACATGATGGTGTTTAGAGAAGCTGACCTGATTATTCAACAAGTTAATAAAACATTTCAGGCAAAGCACCCAAGACTGAAAGCATACAGAGATGAGGTATGGAGACTCAAGAACTTCTTTGACAATTTCAATATCTCATACATTCCTAGAGCCCAAGATCAGCTTGTTGATTCCCTTGATGTTTCTGCTAGTCTATTTATCCCTCCTATGCCTCCCAAACTAGTTTATGAAGTGCAAATGAAGTATAGACCATCCTTGCCTGACAATGTCCACCATTGGAAAGTTTTTAATAATGATGATGAAATAAATAGATTTCTTCAAGTCATTGATGAGTTTTCTGAAATGCAAATTGACCAAGAGAATGATGCCTTGGGAGAACAAACACCAGCCCTAGCTTAGAAATAAAATTGGTAAAGACAGCATAGTCCAGCTTCCTAGTAACCATATTCCTAAAGGTCTAACTCCTCTTGAAAGACAGTTTCACCAGAATGATGTGCCTTACAACATTGCCCAAAAAAAAGACCAATCTTCAGTTTGTAAGCATGATATAGGAAGTCCAAGTCAGCCTAGGTATGTGAATTTTTCCACTCATTTATCTATTGATCAAAGTGCTGAATACTACAATTTATTGAGGTAATTTGCTGATGTGTTTGCCTGGGAGTATAGTGACCTGAAAACTTATGATAAGAGCATAATTCAGCATAAAATCCCTTTGGAGAAAGACATTATTCCTTTTAAACAGAAGCTGAGACCAATAAATCCCGTGTTTCTCCCACTGATTGAGAAAGAAATCAAAAAGTTTTTGGCTGCCAAGATAATTGTTCCTCTCAGATATTCAAAATGGGTAGCCAATCTAGTGGCCGTAAGGAAGAAGAGTGGAGAAATCAGACTGTGTGTTGATTTCATAAATCTGAACAAATGCTCGAAGAAAGATAATTATCCCATACCGAAAATGGAGCATTTGCTACAAAAAGTCTCGGGAGCCAAAGTGATGTCTTCCATAGATGGATTTTCAGGTTTTAATAAGATTGTTGTGCATCCAGATGACCAAGAAAAGACTGCATTTACCACTCCTTGGGGCACTTTTATGTATGCCAAAATGCCATTTGGACTGATGAACGATGGAGAAACCTTTCAGAGAGCTATGGATATAGCTTTTATGGGAGAGAAGGACTAATTTGTGCTGATCTACCTTGATGATATAACTGTTTACTCCAGCAACCATCAAACTCATTTACAACATTTGAAAAAAGTGTTTTTGAAGTGCAGGGGGTTTGGGATTTCAGTCAATCCTAAAAAATCACAATTTTCTTTAGAGGAAGGCAAGTTGTTAGGACATGTTGTGTCTACTGCAAGTGTCAGAATTGACCCAGAAAGAGTGAAAGCCATACAGACTTTGTCTGTCCCTAGATCAAAGAAGGATATCCAATCCTTTCTAGGCAAAATCAATTTTGTCGGGAGGTTTATTCCAAATTTTGCAGAATTAGTGAAGCATGTGACCTTCATGTTAAAGAAAGGAGCAGAGGTAAAATGGACTGATATGGCAAGAAAATAATTTGAGTCAATTAAGAAAGCTATTATGGAAGCTTCCACATTAATAAGTCTAGATTACAGCAAGGGGTTCCACGTATTCTCATTTCTCTCTGAAGACACCATTGCAGCTGTTTTATTGCGGCAAGATGAAGAAGGTTCAGAACATCCAATAGCATTTTTTAGCAAGAATTTGAGGGATGCTGAACTGAGGTATGATATTATAGGAAAACAAGCATTTGCTCTTATTAAATCCTTAAAGGCTTTCAGAGTTTATATCTTACATTCAAAAATAATTGCATATGTGCCCTCTGCTGCAATAAAAGATGTCTTAACACAACCCGATGCTGATGGAAGAAGGGCTAAATGGATTGCAAAGATGATAGAATTGAACATAGAGCTGAAGCCCACCAAGCTGATCAGAGATCAGGGTCGTGCCAAATTATTAGCTGAGGAAAATTGCAGATCATTGGATATAGATTTCCTGTGCACAATGGCAAAAAATGGTTAGGCAGAAGGAGAGGAAGCAGATGAAATAGAGAGGAAACAGTTAGTGGACGAAAATCTAGTTTCATGTAACTGGTATGCTCAAATAATTAATTTCTTGTTGAAGCTAGAAATCCCTTCAGGATTTACTCAGAGTCAAGCCAGAACTTTAAAACTTAGGGCAGAAAAATATTGCATTATGGAAAATCTTCTCTATTGGAGGGATCCATCTAGAATATTTTTAAGATGTCTGGAAAAAGAACAAGCAATGGAAGCCATGCAGCAATTTCACTCCAGCATGTGTGGAGGGCACCATTATTGGAAGACTACAACTCACAAAATCTTGAGAGCTGGTTATTACTGGCCCTCTTTATTTGCTGATGTATTTTTATTTGTTTGATCTTGTGATAGGTGCCAAAGATTTGAAGGAAAACAACAGTTGAAATCCCTGCCCCTAAAACCGATTCAGGCAAAAGGACCTTTTCAGCAGTGGGGCTTGGATTTTATTGGAGAAATCAATCCCCATTCAAGTGGCAAACACAGATGGATATTAGTAGCCACTGATTATTTCTCCAAGTGGATTGAAGAAATCCCTACCAGGAAGGCTGATCATAATGTGGTCATGAAATTTTTAATTGAAAATATCGTTACCAGATTTGGTTTTCCACATAAATTAGTCACAGATAATGCAACAGCCTTCAGAGCCAAAGGGTTGGTGGAAATGTGTGATTCCATGGGCATCAAATTGATTCATTCCACCTCATATTATCCACAAGGAAATGGTCTATCAGAATCTTCCAACAAAATTCTGATAAGGATCATTAAGAAGCTAATGGATGATAATAAGAAGAATTGGGATTCCAAGCTCAAATATGCACTTTGGGCTAACAGAGTGACCATTAAGAGATCCACAGGGAATTCTCCATTTAAGCTGGTGTATGGTACATAGGTAGTATTTCCAATTCAGCTTACTCTCCCTGTGGCAAAGTTCCTTCAATCAGAGCAGAATGAGGAAGATGACATGGCAAAACGAATCACAGATTTAGCAGCGATACATCAAATTAGAGAGCAGCTAGTTGAAAAGGATGCAACACATCAGAAAAAGATCAAGGAAGCATTTGAAAAGAAAACAAAAGCAGATAAGTTTCAGGTTGGTGATTTGGTGTTGAAATGGGATGCACTGAAAGAAAAGAAAGGAAATCATTGGAAATTTGATGCTTTCTGGACAGGTCCTTTTATCATTTCACAGATTCATGGGAACAATACCTTCATACTGAAAAGTATAGGAGGAGAGCCAGTTTTTGATGGCCCAGTTAATGGGCGTTTTCTGAAAATTTATATGATTTAAGGTCTTTGGCCTTAAAAGTTGTAAATATTTTGTTTTATCAGTATTAGTATAGGTTCACCCAGACTCCATGCCCAATGGAACACTACGAATTTTTCTAATTGGTTTTCATCAGGAAGGAATTGATCTGCAGGTTCTTGAGACCTCACAAGGAGGATCTCATCCCCAAAAGGAGCCAAATGTTAACACTGCTACATGATTTAGCATTTTTGAAGGTCAAGGACAACTTGCCCGTGGAGTTTTCTGAAAATGAGGGTTTGCAGCTATATACTTCATCCTTCCCTTTCATTTTCATTTATCCCCTTATAGCTCCCGCCACCTCCGTTTCCTCATTCCTCATAAATTTCCCTTATTTCCCTCTAAATCCTTCATAAACCCTTTATTTATTTATTCCCCAACGCTATTGACTTAATTCATTATAGCCACGCCCATATAAAGAAATTTAATATTGGTGAGCCCTTACCTGTCATGTCACCCCGATACGTATGAATTCACCTGCAACCATCCGATCATTCCCTGAAGATCTGACGGTATACGCTTTCCCCGCTCCACAAAACCACATGATCATTAACCCACGGGAAAAAGGTTTTTCCCACTGTTCTGTCAGCCACACGTCATCGTTTAATTGCATCCCTCCTTTTTGTATGTAAACCACCCATCCCCAGTCGGTGGTGTGGGGAAACTGCTTACCACCCTTCCGATATGTTTCCCCGCCTGTTAATTGTCATATGCCTTCTACTCTCATCAGCTGTTGGATCTGCCCCCCGCAATCCAATGGCCCTGGTCCCTCCATTCCTGATTGCGCCTGATAGCCCCTATATCTGATCTCCGCCATCCGTTCTTGATCCAACGGTTGATACTTGCACCCAACCCTCATTCATTTGCCATGCATCCTCTATGTGTTTGATTTGTCCATGCACACAAAGAAGGAAGAGATCATCAGGTACACTATGCATTGAATTCTCAGCAACCACATTTAATAAATAGCATGGCCGAAGGAAAAAAAGGACACTCTCGAGTAGCTCAACCATTTATCAGGTGTGGAATTTCATCCATTGTTTACTCCAGCTGCCCGAGAAGGACAGCAAAAGATCATAAAGGGTCATTTTTTTCATTAAAAACAGTCATATTTGTAGTTGAGATTTTATTCAGATAGTTAATGTGGTTGGTGATCCATTAAGATCCCTCCACGTATAGGATAGTAGACATTTTTGTAAACAACCTCTATATATATCCAGAACTCAGATTATAAGAGATTGATGAATGTTATGTTGATGTAAGATTCAACTTCTTGAGACTGTAACTACTGTGATACCTGCAGCGTCTGGTCTTCTTTTTCAGCTAATACAAGCTTCTTTTGCTGTTAATTGCTCACTTTCCACTTCTTCTTTGTTCCAGGTTGTGCCTGTTATGCATTTTTTTATGTGTTGTTGATGTTTAGCATTAGAGGGGCTATCATCCCACCTCTGTGTTATTATTTGCATGTATCATTGAATTTGTATGTGGGTTTCTGTTGTTTTAATGCCAGAGAGCTATCATCCTGTCTGTGCTTTAGAAAATAGATTTACAGACCATTTAACTCATTGCAGCTTGCCATCACAGGGTCCTGTGCATCTGCTAGTGTGATCAGTATTCTCCATCGTCACATTTTCTTTAGAACTGTGAGTAATTGGTGGTCTAAAGCCTTGTAGTCTGGGGGTGTTCACCCATGTCTTGGGTTAAGCATAGTAGAAGTGGTTATCTGGCTTGAGTATGCAGCATTTCTTTCATTCATCCACCACGTTTCCAACATTTTGTTGAGTTTGTAATGTTCCCGAGCATCTCTGAGATACAACCAAGGAGAGTTTCTTGGGGTGTTAACAACTACTACCTCTTACTTACAGGCTCACATTACTCACCCCCTTTATAGTAAGAGAACCATGACAGAGTTACATTATGCACGCACCAGGCACACATACCTTTCCATTTGGAGATACCAATGTAACACTCTCATGTGCTGATAGCTAGAGCCAAGGCATATCTCTAAGTAAATGGGAACTGGGCCATCATGCCAGATGGGACTACTACACCAAATGGTGTGAGGTCTAGTTGAGAATTCATATCAGGGAGATCCCCTTTGTTGGCACATCTAGCACCATCAACAAAATGGCACTACAATGACAGCCAGACGACAGGTTACACCGATAGAGTCTAGTTTTAATATCTTATTCTAAAAATGTCTCTTACTAAAAACATAATCCCATGATGTTTTTCCAAAGATCTTAATTGTACCATCCCTGGAAACCTCATTCATGACCTGCTCAAACATAAGTTTCATGGTGAGGGTGTTAGCCTCACTCTCACAATAAAAACAATTCTAATTCCAAATAATTAAATTAATTAGAATCATGAAAGTTAGGATTTAATCCTACCATTCTAAATTGAGTTTGTTCCTCATGGTTAGGAGTCAGCTGAGGCTTACTTGGTTGAGAGATTCTCTTCAACTAGTTAGGCTCCTAGATTAGTGTGTTGTTGAGATATTTTCTCAAGCACGTTTGTTCAAGATAGATGCACTATCTTGAGGCAACTTCCTCATGTATTTATATGTATAATAAAAAATATTTTAATAATGAAACTCAAGAGACTGAGAGACTACAGGAAAGTCTCTCATGCCTTTTCCACCATGTCTGGTTTTTGTATATGTTTACTATTTATTTTATGAGTGTGAGAGTGTATTATTTGTTTATTAGTTTTCTTCATGTGGTATCAGAGCACATGGTTGATTTGAAACACTATCGACAAAGATCTGAGTTGACTCGGCCTTTGGATAGTTGCTGGTAATTGTGGAAGGCCCCAAGGGAGCAACGGGCCCTTTGGGTAACATGGCGAATACTAGTTTGAAGGCTCTCTTTCCTATAGCATCAAATTGGCAGAGATCTAACTGTATTTTTTGATATAGAGCTTCATTAATTATGTTCATCATATTTTCTGTTCCTAATCCCCATTGTTCAACTGAATAAGTTTTAAAGACCACTGTTGACTTAGGGTTTGTATGCACCAAGTTGGTTTCCCTGAAGACAAGGTTGTTTCTGTGTTTAGAGGCGAGGGCTTTCAAGTATCTGGGATACACAGGGAGGTTTGCACGATCAAATTGAACCATAACTGCTAGTGTCAGTAATCCTGGGTTCAATTTAGCTATGTCATCAGCCCTTGAATTCAATTCTCCATCTGGGCATTTCAGGGCCAGAAAAACTAAATCGTCGGTATGCATTATGGAAAAGAAGAACATTGGAGATTAGTAGGATAGGATTTAGCATGGGAAGATAGCAAGGCTTATAGACGATCATGAAGAAAAGGTACCACTCACATAAATGGACTATATATACTCGTGGGGCAACAAAAGAGGATTTTGGGGTAACGATTAAAAGAGTTGTTTTTCAATTGCACCCTAACTTCAAAAATCCAACAAGAGTTGTGGAATCTGCTCCATTTGAGCTATCTGAAACTGAGTGGGGTGAATTTGAGATAAGAATCACTATCTTTTTCCACAGTGACTGTTGGGCCGCCAAATTAGCATACATTTTCACTCCATTTCCACCTTTATCCTCATTTTGTCATCTCATTTCATCACATTATCATTACATAACCCTATATTTCCATTACCATATCGGTTTATATTTTCATTTTCCAAAGTTATTAATTTCAAGTATTTAAAGTGAATTTATGATTAAAAGTTGGAGAAATAACATGTATTTGCTTATATCTAAAGGTGGAATGAGTTTGGTGGCATGTGTAGGTGATTTGGAAGGCTCCAAGATACTCTTATGTGGCCTCCAAGACTCAAATTCGAATTCTCTTGAAGATTTGAAGGAGATTTGGGATAGGGATCAAGCATATCTCATGGACAAAAATCATGGATAAAGGAATATGTGTCTCATATTGGTTGTAACCATATGAGGGATTAGTGGATCCCCATTAATGAGTTAGTTGTTTAAATTTTTGTATAAATAGGAGCACCTCCTCCATTCCAAAAGGAGGACTCTTGGAGCATGTATCCAACTTATGATGGAATAGAATAAAGCTTCATTTTACATAAATTTCCATTCTATAGTTTTTGATATAAATTGTCTTAATGTAGTACATGGAATATCTTGTCACTTTGTTCTTAAGAGAATTGAGCTCACTCTGAAAATATCAAAGAAACATTTTATTTCATAATAGATCTTATTTCATTTAGTTTCCTAGATGTTTGAGGATTTGTTTGTGATTGATGAATGAGTTTTAAATTAAAACCTTATCATCATATGAGGAGACAACCATGGGCCTAAGTTAGGCTCTCTCTCTATTTGCTTTGCATGATAATTGAAATTCATTCTCTTTCTTTTAAGTTTCAAGTTATTTCATTTCTTGTGCTTATGAATGAATCTTAGTTTAGTTTGGATTAGTATACAAGGGGACAATCGAGGGACTAAGTTAGTCTCTCTCTCTCTCTATTTGAATCTGAACAACAATTAAAATTCATTCTCCTATCTTTATTTCAAGTTTTTGCTTTTATGTAATCAATGATTTCTTTTCAATCTATAATACTCTAGGGAAGAACAACCAGGACCTCCTCAATTATGAACCTGTTCCCTTGCGTATTATATTGAATCAAAAATCATTTAGTTAGACATAGAGTTAGTTGCCTACTCTTGCATATATTTTGCTGGCATCATCACAAGCTTACGAGTATCCCTGGTTGATAATTTAATGAAAGAAATTTAAGCAATTAAATTTCCCAACATTTTGGCGTCGTTGTCGGGGATGGTGCTAAAGGTTAGGCATTACGAATTTAATTTAGTACTAGTATTTTTCTTTGGAAAAACTAACTCATGTTGAAAGGATGACTTGGTGAGAGCAAGATCTTAGTAACATGGGGAAGTATACATAGGGGTTAGCTTTGAATCTCATTTTTAGTTTCATATATAAATCATGATAAATAGGATGCATATATTTCAATCAATATTTTCACTATAAGGGTGTTGAACTAATCCATCTATTTATGGACAGGAGATCTAGAATGATGTTCAAGCATTTGGAAGAGAGTCAAGAGAATGAGGACAACATTGAAGATTGGTTTCAAAAGGTGACTAGGCCACAACTTTCTTCCATTATTCAATGAATCCTAACATTTAATCCAAATGTACAATTGATCTCTCATATTCTTGTAAACATTCAAGTATATTTTTCAAATTTGGATGTGAGCATACTAGAGACTTTGATCCGTAAATGGCTTCATTGGAAATACTCCTACACTTGAAAATAAAAATAAAAATCTCTTTCTCAAAAGGGAGTAGGATAGAATATGAAAATAAAACCAAGCTTAGAAAGTTTTTTTTTAAGTTTTTGATTTTCAAATTTGATTTCATTTTCTTGGAAATTTTGGTGGTGTAGTAAGAGCCACCTCATTCACTAACCATTGGCAGGAAGATCTACAATCAAAGGGATATTTGTAAAGTAGGAAAACAAGTGGAGCTTAGAAAATTAAAATTTGAGGTTTGAAATCAAATTCTTCTTATATTTCTTTTTAAATTTCAGATATCATTACATAAAGAATTCATAAGTATGCTATCCTCCTGTGCTTTGTGTGACCTGGAGGATCAGAAAAAGGATTTCACGTTAGTATATCTTTTGTTACATTTTTTTTAATAATAAAAAATAAATAAAAACACAAAAATGAAAATGAGAATAAAGTAAACAAATAAAAATTCACGAAAGCCAAGGAAACAAAATGTTGCAAATGTTATGTGTGATTTTGAAAAAATGAAAGATAGATGTGCATTGTCCTGATTTAAAAAAGAAAAAAATGAATTTCATCGGTAGTTAACTAAGCAGAGGCCAAATTCGTAGAGGTTAAAAACATCATCTTTAAAATGCATTTTGTGATCAAATGAAAACGAATTTGAAAAATCTCAAACATGGGTTTTTCTCAGAACGGGGTGCATTATGTATAGCACAATAGATTTTGGAAAAATTCCTAGCCATTTGAGATATTTTTAAGGTTCTCTGGAGTTTTATTTGTGAGGTTGAGTGAGAAAACGGTTTTTCAATTAAATGCAGCCAATAGCCAAGGCCATGGCCATCCATTGGCTCAGCCACAGAGCTATGGCCAGCCACCCAGTAGAAAAAAAAATCAATCAATAAATTTGAAAAAAAAAATGATAAAAAAAATTAATAATTAATAACAAAAAAATATTAATTATTAAAAAAAAAATTCTTACTACAATGAAGAGATTTCTCCATGCCTACAACCTACAACAAAAATATATATAAAAAATCATAAACATTTCCAAGCTTTTATAGAATAAAAATTGGTTAAAGAATCCACTTTTTAGGCAAAAAGGATGAGTTCAAAATATATGAAAAATATTTTGGCAAATATTTTGGAATTCCATTTTCCTAAAAATCTTGGAAATGATGAATTCAAAAGATATGAAAAATAATTTGGCAAATATTTTGGAATTTCATTTTCCTAAGAATCTTGGAAAGGATGAATTCTAAAGATATAAAAAATGATTTGGCAAATATTTTTGAATCATATTTCCTAAAAATCTTGGATTTAGATTGGCCACTTGTCAAGTTGTTGTTTTAATTTTCATTTTAAAATAATTAAAATTTCCAAAATTCCACTAGATACATAAATGTGACTTGTGATATATTGGTAAGTCATTCAAATTACATAATGGAGGTCATGAGTTCAAATCTTGTAGGGATTGAAATTTGTTAATTATTCTTCAATTTTGATACAACATTAATTAAACAACAATTTTACCACCACATGGCAACACAACATTGACCAATATTGCACATTCACTGCCACATCATCATTCAACATGTCACATCATTATTACACAATCACCCTTCATCTGCCAGCTCATTTTTCAACACTGAAAATGGAGCAAGAAGAAGAACAATAAGGGTGTTTCATCTACATGATTATTGGTTTACAAATTGACTTGAAGAGAATCTTATAGATGGAAGATTGAATCATGTATACATGTTTTCGTTTCATAAAGTATTTTTAGATGATCATGTTTCTTTGAGTCTTGCAGGTACTGAAGCCAATGACATCACAAATTGGAAAATATGATGTCATGGCTTAGCCAAAGAAGATAGATAATATTTTTTAGGTGCAGGAAGCGCACAATCTTGCAACTAAGAAACCTTATGACAGTCTTCATTGTTTCACCCAAATTTCAAATAAGAAAAACATTCTCATAAGACATCGGATTTCGACGATTCAAGTGTCGTTAGAAACATCTCGATGACATCTACAAAATGAGAAATATATCATCAGAATTTGAAAATGTTAAAGAAATAAGAAATTGCTGACAAGACATAACAGGTAAAATGAGGCACTTTTGAGACAAGTAAAAATTATTTTGGTTTTTCTTTCAAGAATTTGTTTCATTAGTACCAATTCTCAGTTTCATTTTGTAAATGTCATAAATAGAGAGATTGATCACCTCTCTATTATGATAAACTTACATTTCATTGCAGAAAAAGTACTAAGTTTTTGCAGGTTCGAGGAAGATGAACAAATGACCACAAGAAAACACTGTCTTTTAAAGACCCCATTTCAAGCATGAGGAAATGCTTTTGGATAAGCCAAGGGGGAGAATGTCATCATATCCATAACATCAACCTCTCAAAGATGAAATTTCTTTGACAAGAAGATGATCAAAGCAGCAACAAAGATGAAACATCAATGCATGAGCACATGATGTCAAATCAGATCCATCACTTGCAAGCCTTTCAAAAGCCAGTGTCTCCATTGCATCCATGTTTGTTCAATTAATAAACATTCGCCTCACTTCTCTTTACATTCTCCATTATATTTATACTCATTTTCAGTAAATAAAAATTTCATTGCATTCCCACTTCTTTAGTCAATAAATTTTCCATTCCATTTTCCTTTTCATGTTTTCAAATAAAACCTTAATCCATTGTTCATTTTCCTTCATAGTCATTTTCATACTTCACTTTCACTAACCTGTAGCCCATGAATAAAGTCATTCAGCTCCCTTACAAAGCTAAGTCACCCTATTTTCCTTTTCTTCCAAATAGATCCTACTTCAATGCAAATTTTCCATCTATGGCCTTTCAAAATCATTATTTCATACTCATGTTAAATGATGGAGGATTCTTTAAGGCCTCCCTTCTAACAAGTCTTGGCCTATTGACATCAACACATTATCTAGGTTCAAGGCTAGATTCCTTAGTAGTACCTTGAGGCTTGTCTGCCTTAATGACAAGCTCTCTCGCCAGCAATCATGGGAATACACCAATGTCCCTTGATCGTTGGATCTTCCAAGTGGCTCGACATCAGCTCATCTATTCGCACTTCGCAATATATACTTAGGTACCTTGGAAGTGATTAACATTAATGGTGTGTTTGCCTCACATTGGTTAACGACATTCATGAATGGTCGGTAATCCAATGACTTCTTTCCATGTTCGACATCGACACATGTATTCACATGGAAAGAATTGTGCCACAATATGGAACGACATGAAGACTATATGGTTCAGTAGCAGATTCAACAATACTAAAGGATCCACATTTATGACTTCATCCATCATGTATGCAACCAAGACACAAATCACATTATTGTATTCTCCATTCCATGATTCAGCAGCAGAAGCTACACTTTTCTACATATACATAATTTTTCCACTTGGGTAAGTAAAGGCATGTTCTTTTCTAGCTTTTTATCATACAATTCCTTTAATACTAAAATTATAACTTTTGGAAAATGTTTCACCATGTTCATATTCACATTCATACTCCATTATCACCTTCCATATGTCATATATGTCCTTTCTACACATATCATCCTAACCAACATACTTTCTCCAAACAATTACTATTACATTATGATTCAAACGATAAATGTTTTGCAAATAATGATCGAAGAATCAATGGTTGATTAAATGTTTTCAAAGTCTTTTGATGCAACATAAAAATAGTGAAAGTATTGTTACACAAGAACCAATACTAATCAAATTTTGGTTGTCACACAAGAACCAACTAAAATAATATGTTGCAATCAAATGTTTTTCAAGAAAGAAGACTTTGCAAAAAGGAACAAAATTGTCAAAAAAGAAAATCATGTGAAGTTAAAAAAATAAATATCAACGAAATTTCATGTAAACTTTTACTTAAAAGATCAAATCATGATCAATGTAATATATTGCATGAGGACATGCAATAACTTAGGTTGGGGGTATGTTGGGCCGCCAAATTAGCATACATTTTCACTCCATTTTCACCTTTATCCTCATTTTGTCATCTCATTTCATCACATTATCATTACATAACCCTATATTTCCATTACCATGTGGGTTTATATTTTCATTTTCCAAAGTTATTAATTTCAAGTATTTAAAGTGAATTTATGATTAAAAGTTAGAAAAATAACATGTATTTGCTTATATCTAAAGGTAGAATGAGTTTGGTGACATGTGTAGGTTATTTGGAAGGTTCCAGGATACTCCTATGTGGCCTCCAAGACTCAAATTCGAATTCTCTTGAAGATTTGAAGGAGATTTGGGATAAGGGTCAAGCATATCTCATGGAGAAAAATCATGGATAAAGGAATATGTGCCTCATATTGGTTGTAACCATATGAAGAATTAGTGGATCCCCATTAATGAGTTAGTTGATTAAATTTTTGTATAAATAGGAGCACCTCCTTCATTCCAAAAGGAGGAATCTTGGAGCATGTATCCAACTTATGATGGAATAGAATAAAGCTTCATTTTACATAAATTTCCATTCTATAGTTTTAGATATAAATTGTCTTAATGTAGTATATGGAATAACTTGTCACTTTCTTCTTAAGAGAATTGAGCTCACTCTGAAAAGATCAAAGAAACATTTTATTTCATAATAGATCTTATTTCATTTAGTTGCCTAGACATTTGAGGATTTGTTTGTGATTGATGAATGAGTTTTAAATTAAAATCTTATCAGCATATGAGGAGACAACCAAGGGTGTAAGTTAGGCTCTCTGTCTATTTGATTTGCATGATAATTGAAATTCATTCTTTTGCTTTTAAGTTTCAAGTTATTTCATTTCTTATGCTTATGAATGAATCTTAGTTTAATTTGGATCAGTATATGAGGGGACAATCAAGGGACTAAGTTAGTCTCTCTCTCTATTTGAATCTGAGCAACAATTAAAATTCATTCTCCTGTCTTTATTTCATGTTTTTGGTTTTATGTAATCGATGATTTCTTTTCAATCTATAATACTGTAGGGAAGGACAACGAAGACCTCCTCAATTAGGAGCCTCTTCCCTTGCATATTATATTGAATCAAAAATCATTTAGTTAGACATAGAGTTAGTTGCCTACTCCTGCATATATTTTGCTGGCATCATCACAAACTTACGAGTATCCCTGTTTGATAATTTAATGAAAGCAATTTAAGCAATTAAATTTCCCAATAGTGATGTAGTAGAGAAACCACTGGATCTATTTCATCATCTAAAAATTGCATCCTAAGGATGAATCTAGACCTCGGTCAATAAATAAGCCATTATTTGTTGAGTCTTATGATGAGATTGTCTTTTTGGAGCCTTCGACCAAAAGCTTTCTATTTACATGCTTGTAATCACCCAATTGTTTTCACAAGTGGAACACTGATTGGATTGAGCTTACCACCCCCTTCAGTAGGGACCACCAAATGAAAATTTTGGTGAGAGGAAAAGAGGGGATACGAAGGATCATCTTATAAATCAGTGGTTTTTTAGGCATTATGAAGAAGATGAACAAGCACAGTGAATGACAGCATGTCAACATGTACAAAACCATATCATGAAGCTGAGAAGATAGCTTAATTTGATTGGAACTAAGGTTACATGTTTGAAGGCAACATTGTGAGAGAAGGTTGTAGCGGACAACAAGAACATGATGAGGGAGGAAGAAAAATATATTGATATAAGTAGCCTTAGATAGAACACAACAGAAGGCACTATCTCGCCCAACTGTGAAGCAAAAAAACATTGGAGTACTCAACAATCGCCAGAAGGAGTGAACGAAGGGAATTCCTTTAGCTGCTAAATGAGCCTGGCATTTGCAGCTTCTAAACCTTCTGGAACCTACATGGAGGAGGAATGGATTAAGGGTGTGCGTTTCTTTTTTTCTTTTTAAAATGGAACTAACAAAAAATTTAAATTTTTTAAATCATTTCACCTATATAAGTGACTTCATACACTTTATTTCATTTTTTATAGTTACATCATAACGTGATTTTTTATATAAAGTGATATCAAGACTTTGGAGAAATAAGGTATATTTTTAAAAATTAAATTAGTGGATTTTGGGAGATATAAGGAATGACATAAGAAAGAGGACTAGTGCATAAGGTGCATTAGTTTTTTATTTTGGAGAGATAAGGAGTATTTGTAACTTTTTATGTAATGAAGTCACAAGTGAATTTGGAGTGATAACTAAAAGTCATTATTGTAATTCAAAGTAATATTTTACTTTGAGAGCGATTGAGTGAGTGCAGGCAATTTTGAAGATAACTTGCTTCCAAAGTTTCCAAGTGTGACATTCTCATTGAGATTTTTAAATGAATATGTTGTAAAGATGCAAGGTTGATGTACTCAAATAATTAATAAAATCATAATTTTTGTGGTGCTTGTGTCCTAGATCTGCCCGAAATTGAATAAGGGGATCTTAAGTACACCATGTGTAATGAATGTGTGAGCATGACTTGTGTTCAGATTACCAAAATGCTCTCTTTGTATTATGCTTAAAACAACTACATGCACATAAGAAAGCTTAAGTATAAGAATGATTGATCAAGCTCATGTAATCACACTTAAGTACACAAGCACAAAGGGTCACATCATCAACTTGATAAGATGACCTTCCAAGCAAGCACATTTCACATCATGTAATCAAAGAAATCAAGTTAAGGACACTACAAAATCAAGAATTTCAAGCCAAGACGACATCCACATCATCAACACCTTTTGTATGACTTGCAAATACACATATTTTAATTGAATTGTACAGGTGCATTCTCGGTTATAACCGACACCCTAATTTGAATTCTTAAGGTGAATATAGTAATTCAAGTAAGTCTTCAACTGAGTCATCAAAATTGAACTTGTCATTTGTCTCTTGGGTGCATTTTCGACAATGTTCGACACCCTTCCATTTTTTAAAATCAACACATTCAGTAAGTACATTCATGAAAACACAAAGTGTCAGTAATCCATCAAGCAAGTTCAAGCAAGAACAAACATCAAGCGATTGAGTTCTAAAAATCCAACAAGTATTAAAAGCGAGTGTGAAAGAAAGTAGGTGTGAGTTCAAACAATCAACTGTTAAAACACGTTCAAGCGAGCGTGCAACAATCAACCATGCAAGTGAGCGTGTCATTCAAACAACCAAGCAAGTGAGCATGTCAACAAGTGGAAAACTTAAAAGCATGACATCTACAATAAACGAGCCAGTGCGAAGTTGATTGAAGTATTCACAAAGTGTTAGTGAAGCACTCAAGCAAAGCGATCGTCATCAAGCAAGCATGAAATCAAGAGTTCAAGCAACCAAGTTATAAAACAATAGCAAGTGTTTACAGCATCAGCAATAAGAAACAGTACAAGCGAGCCTAAATTCAAAGTGAGCAAGCTAACATGGTGGCACACATTCAACTGTCCCAAATTCTTAACAATTTGATTTTATCATCAGCTAGCAACATGCTGAACATCCACAAAACAACTCTTGTCGATATTCATGTGCATCTTCAACATACATATGAAATGATTGAGTTCCTTCAACTGGAGTCACAACTAAAAAGAACTGAGTTGCTAGAGAAGAGTGATGATTACAGGTCATTGATCCAACCAACTTCAAGTGTCTGAGTGGTCCCTAATCCAGTTCAACTTTATTCCAAACCAATCATCAAGCTATGGGAAGAAATCCAAAGTAATAGAAATTGACGAGGCTTAGGTTATGTCAAAGATGACACCAGATTTCATATCCCATATTATTCAAGGCCCATTAAGTTTATCAGTGCAGGATTTCTTGATCCAATAACATCAACAACCCATGAGACAGTTGTAGACAAATATAAATAGACACAAACTAAAGTTGCAGTCAAACCAAACTGCCTTCATTGTCAAAGAACCAGTGATCTGGAAGATCAATGTTTTGATATCCATCCTTGTCAACATTGTGGCATGTCAAATCATTCATCAATACAATGCAGCAAACAACAACAATCAAGCAGATTGAAGATTGATTATTCATGTGTTTATCCCTGGGAATGGTCATGCACGGTTATACTATTTTATAAGTTTTACAATCGAATTCACTCACACATATTGTAGCCAACAGTAAAAATGAAGATGGTGATCTCATGCAGTTGAACTGGGGAGTACACGAGTGAAACACTCCTACACCTGAAGGGTGGGAGTTCAGAAATAATTTGAAGAAGATTGTCTCTCCTTTCAGCTAACAAAGGTGGGTAAATGTCAATGAAATTGAGAGCGGTTGTTAGACTGAAAGTCTCGACAACATCAGCGAAGTAGCCAGTGGGCGTTTTCCCTGGTTGTCTGACTGAAAGTCTCGACAACATCAGTGAAGCAGCCAGTGGACATTTTCATCAATGAGTGAGCATCAACAAATTCACCATTGGATGATCAACAACAAAGTTAGCAATGAGAAGTTTTCAAACACATCAAAATAAATAGTGATTGTTTTTCAACATCATCAGCTAGTGGGCATCCTCTATATTTTGTTAGTGGACAATAGATGCTGACTGCAAGCAAAGTACAGATGGATCCTTTTGCATCTTGGCACATGATGTAGTTGTCAAGCCACATTCAGAGATGAATTATACATGCAGCTGACTCATGGTCCCTTCATATTGTAGTTTCTTCAGCATCCAGCTTTGGTGGTTTTTCAGGCAAATGTTTTTTGAGGAAAAACTTGAGAACTTGGAAGATGGTTCCTTGTT